>JAKSZP010006928.1:0-94433 GCA_022478985.1 Massospora cicadina
GATGCACATGGATGGAGAAAAATCTGTCAGTTCAGCAACATGCTTGACAGTGGTGGTGGCAGCTTCTCTGGGACAGAGATTTCATTTTTTGTAACATCAGGGAAATTGGGGGGAATTGGGTGGTGTGCAGCCCTTCCTTAAATTCATTGACAGAGACTGCCACAGCTTTGTGGAGATGAAAATTTTTGGTTGAAACCACTGTGGCCTCGGCTAGCTGATGGTTACTCTGGAAAGGGGTAGCATTGAGTTTGGGGACATATTGTTTGGGCGGATAGGGGTATTAAAGTTGAAATTCAAATAAGGTTCTAAATTAATTGGTTAATTCAGAGGCGGGACAATTTCACTAGATTCAGACACTTCATCCAATATGTCCTAGATATTTTGGTTGACTAAGACTTATTTGGAGATACATGGCTGTGGTTGGGTAAGATTTATGGCGGTAATTTTTGGAACAAATATGGATACAAACCTGCTTCTGATTAATTGGATTTGGAGTAAATTGGCCATCTTGGTTTGGGTTGCTAGATTTTGCTGATTCATTGAGTGAATGGCCAGAGGGGGTGGGGCAACCAAATTTCCACTTGAAAGCTGTAGGTGTGGCCTCATAAATGGGGTTGGCGGTTTTCACGGTGTTTGAATTGTATTGACATGCCTTTCTGGTATGGTCCAATTCATGGCAGAGGGGACAAACTGTGCGGCCATTGTTAATGTGGGCCCAAAAGAAGTGGTCTGGGGCAGATGGGATTTAGGCACGCGGTGGGATGTGCTGGGCTATGGTTGCTGGTGGGGGGAGGTAATGGTGGCTATTGTTCAAGGTGCCGCTAGGCGCTCAGCACTGCTCATGACAAGGAATTGGAGGATGGATTTGTGCCATAAGTGGACAGCCCTGAAATCAACTCCTCATAGAGTGTTTGAGGGGGAAGGTATGAGGGAAGGTTTGCAAAAGTCACCACAAGTGTGGTATCATTGGGGGGATGTGTACAGGTGGTGGTAATGGGTGTGTTTTTGTAAATTAAAGGCGTTGCTGCTGCAACAGCCACGTCCTCTTCAGTGGGAAATCCAATATCAAAATAGCTTTGTAAGGGAGGAAGTTGATAAATCCTGGTGGTGCAAAGGTGGCCATTTCCAGCTTGATAATTGCTTTTTCAGCATATGGGAAGAGATGTCCTTACTTGATAAAGAGGCAAAAGTGGATAGTGGATTAAGGTAGGGCTAGAGGTGGTGGCAGGATGGGTGTACTTGTGCGAGGTGTAGTACTAAGTCCCTTGGAGGGACAGATTGCCAATTGTATTTGGCAGACTGGGTGTGCCAGTCCATATGCTTTGCCTGCTGGTGGTAAACACTATCAGGCGGAGCACCACTGCCCCACACTGGGGCAGCAAATAGTGGATCTGATGGCATAAAATTGGAAAATTGGTACAATGAGGTGGCGGTGGAAAATTAACTGTTTTTCAAAAAACTCTTGAAAGTGATGTTGAGTGGAAAGAAAAAACCCATACATACAATCTACATTTGCTTATATTATATATTATGTTGTAATTATATATACATTTATACTTATAATATATTATATGTTTGTATAATATATAATTTATAATACATATATAATCATTATATTAATATATTATAAATAGTACATATATATTTATATATCATACATATATAATGTTATAGTTATTCTATATAGAATATTAAATATATTTACATATTTCATATGTAATTTGACATATGATTGTATGTAAGTGTGCATGCCTTGCTTTTCTTGCAGTTGTATATGAGAATTTCTTTAAAGTAATTATTTGCCAAAGAAATTATTTGTACTTTTTAATGCAACTTTTTTTTTGGCTGATTTGTGTTTTTTACTTTATATTTTTTACTTTAAATTTTTTGACTTTTATATTATTTTCTCTCTTTTAGAAAAGCAAGTTTTTTTAAAAAAATATTTTTTCTTATTTTTTTTACTTTTTAGTCATCCTTTAATTCATTTATTATTATATATTGCATAAGTTAAATTAGTAGGGTAATTTGGATTTTCAAAGATAAAATTATATATTGAATTATTCATATATTTATAGAATATTAAAAAATTTTTATTCAAAGTTTTACTATATAGAGTAATCAAATAGTAAAGTTTTTGATTATTGAAACACAATTGTAAATTACAAAACTTATTTCTTGTCACTTATATACACTTTTTAGGTTTTTGTTGTTAATTAAAATAAGTTTATTTTGGCCAATTAGGTGGTGTTTTTGGTTGATTCAATAAGCTCATTTGGGGATGCGTGGCAGCTCCCCCTTTTAGGTTGAGCACCACTAGTACTAAAAAATAAGCTCATTTGGGGTCTGGCCAAATGTTTGATGGTATATTATTTGATCTAATAATTTTATTTTTTTGATTTAGGATTGATTAAATAAATTTAATTTTTTCTTAAATTTATGGGTGGCCATCCTACAATTAAATGCTAACAAGATAAACCTAAGCAAAGCTTGGGAAAAGCGTTTTTGAACTTTTAAATCAATCAACAACCAAAAACCAATAACGCTTACCAAAACTGATTCATTTATTATATCAACCAATCATTAAATGCTTACAAAACTATTGAGCCTATTAATCAACCTAAACCTACCAACCTATTGGCAAAACCATTGAAACTATCAAATCAACTGAATTTTAAACTGCTCAGTCATAATGATATACCAAATACTATTGTCAGACATTTGCCCTCCCAGCTGCAAAATAAGAACGTTTTGGGTTGGAATCAGACAAAAAGGGGAAATGTCAGACATTTGCAAGTTTGCATTTATATGAAAGATTTAAATGATATTAATGATTATATTGGCCAAAAGACCCTGGCCAATTCTCTGTGGAACCCCACAGATTGGGGTAACATGATTTCAATTACTAAATGGGCAAGTAGCATGAATTTGGGAAATCAAATTGCCCCAACCATGCGAGGGAACCTGGAAGTCCATCAGCAGTTTCTCCCCATGTCACATCCAATTCCCTTCAAACACCTAAGCAGGGGCCACCCACTTTTATAGGCATGGTGGAAGTCCCCCAAGGTGCAATAAATTTTGCTAAAGAGGATTAGCTGAAATTATTAAATGGTTACCCCTTGGGTATGTATTGCCTAAAATTAACTCCTCATCCGCTGTTTGGCCAAAGTGAAGTGAGTTTTCTGAGCTTTAGTAGGCTAAATTCACATATTTCCTTATTAAGATGGTAACAAGTCTTCCCAACTTATCATTAATTTCATTCAACCCTTGATACAGGTTAAATACTGACCAGTTGGATATTGAGAGAGTTTGTTGCTTTTTCCTTTCCAGCGCTTCACTAATAAACCATAAAAACTAACTTTTAATTTTATTAGTATTTTATCTTTAAATTATATAAACTGTTATGGGATCTAGTGGCGGGAAGCACCAGTGAGCAGAAAAGAGCTGGATTCCTACAAAGTGGTGCTCACTACAGGGGATACCCTGTACACCAAAATATCAAACACAAAAACGAAGGCCTTTAAAGTGAGTAACCTTCCAACTTCTCCCCTTCCAACAGAATTAAGAGTAGTTGCCTTGGTAAAGCAACTCGCCAGCATGATTCTCATCTTAAAGAGCTGGAGCAGCTCCCTTTAGAACTCCTCTTAAAGACAGGTACACCCCTGGTGAAGGGAGCATTGTTTCCTTTTTTTATGTTTACAAATCTGCCATGCATGGCGCAACAGATAAGCAAAAAAACTTAACACATCCTTCCATGCTTAAGTTAATTGGCACAAAAGATGATAGTTCCTTACATGCCCAATCTTCATACCTTAGCAGAGGTGAAAGAGGCTCTCTTGGATGAATTCAGCTCAAAGCAGAGTCTTAATAGGGATAAACATGCCTTTATGCGCCTTATCATTTATGAGAGCGAACTGACCGTTGCATTTGCTGAGCAATTTTACTTCGCTGCACAAAGGTTATCAACAGCTAACATGATAACCCTGGATGATGCTATTGGAGCCATGTTAACTGGGTTAGCTTCCCAACCCTCTCTTGCCAGGCATATCATTTCAGTGAAACGCCACTTTAAAAATATTTGTGACATAAAAGAGTCTCTGTTAGATGTTGCTGTATTTTAATACATGTGCAACACAAATTGAAGTTGAGGTAAAACCTTCATCTTTGACCATTGAGGAGCTTTTGCCTGTAGTACAGTTGGGTGTGAGCCCATGTGTGCCTATTCCCCTAGTGAAAAATGCTTCCTCAGTATGACTTAAAAAAGATATCACTCCCTCCTGTAATTCTGAGACCTGTAATACAGTTAATACCATGTTCCCACACAAGCTCACCAAAGCCGCTGTGCCTTCTCCTCCAGCCAAGCTGGTAGTTGCGCGCCCTAAGGCTACCCAATCTCATGTGGCCGTCTCCCCTACCTCAATCGTAGCCTTGCCAGTTGTTGAAAATACCTATGGGGATGAATATGAGGGGGGTGACGATCATGTTGGCTACTACTTATTAGGTGCTCCCGTGGAAATGGAAGTCCCTGATCAATTGAACGCTGAAGGAGTAGAAGAAACTACCATACCAGAAGAAACGTACCTCAGCCAAATTTTATGGTGCCCAAAAGTTATTGAAACTGCCAGTGATGGTGATGCGTTCTCAGATGGCTTGATTCGATCTCTTCAGTGGGTCCATACCCTAAAATCCATCTTGGATATATACCCTGAGACTTCATGCAAATTGATCTCCACTTTCCGACTCAAGGATATCTTAGCTCTGTCACCTAACTTTGTAGGTACAATCACCATTGTCAAAGTGGTCATTTAAAAAGACTGGGTAATGGCCATCCTGGATACTGGCTCTCCAGTTGACGTAATCTTCACTAAGCTCGTCACAAAGATAAAGCTGGAGCCTGAGTTGGAGTACAATCAAGAGTTTGGTACTGCTGGCCCAAACAACACCCATGCCATTGGGGCATACTCCTTACTTCCCATCCAAATTGGGAAGCTTATCTTATCAGCCCCTGCAGTGGCCTTGGACAACAACGCCTATGATATGCTCATAGATACCCAGCTTATAAATGATTATGAGGGAATAATTATATGAAGCAAGGTTCCCTCGCATTACTCAACTATGAAGTCCCATTAGTTATATCCCATAAATATCCCATCAAGGATGAATACGCTTGCCTGGTTGAATATTCTTTTTCAGCTATGACATTCTATTATTCCACCTCTGGGCGCAATACCAAAAAATTGCCCAATTCAGTGGATTCTAGGAGCGAAAGCCCTTTCTATTCTGCAGATGAAGTCATAAATAAGTCTAGTGAACAACGTGTGGTGGATAAAAAATTACTCTCCAAATCCCACAACCCTGCTTGTTGCACCTCGTAAGTCTTGAGGGTGTTATCCCTTTGGAGCCTCGAGTATTACCTGGGATAATAGACCCAGCCTACCAGAGGCTTATTACTATTCTGCTGGGAAACCTCACCAAAAAGGACATGCTTATAAGAAAACACCAGGAGATTGGTAGAGGCTTTCTAATCCCAGTGGAGGACATTGAACGTATCCACTACATTGGCTCTATGATGGATTTGGGCTTGCCAATGGATAACCTGGTATGTAACTTACCCAACGTCCATATATCGAATAAGTTGACCACAGATGAGCTGGAAAAAGTTCATACTTTACTAGACTATAGCGAAATATTCTCAAAGTCAGATACTGAATATGGACACATGAAGGGCTGGAGCCACTCCATTGATGTAGGTGATGCCCGTCCTATCAGGTCTAAACCTTATCGCAAGTCAAAGGTAGAGGAACAGCAAATGAGGACGGAGCTCTAGCAGTTATTAGATGCAGAGTTACTAGTTCCATTTCAAAGCCCTTGGTCTTCCCCCTTTTGCTAATTTAAATAAAGAACGGAGGTCAACAGATAGTCATGGACTACCACAAGTTAAATAACCTCATGAAGAAGGATAGCTATTCTATCCCCCACATTGATGACGCCCTAGAACAACTCTCTGGCTTAACTTATTCTCCTCCATGGACTTGGTTAGTGGCTATTGGCAAATGGACCTTTCCCCTGAAGACCAGGAGAAATGTGCTCTCATTTGTAGTGAGGTTCTCTTCCAACAAACCTGATTACTTCAAGGGTTGTGTAATGCACCTAAATCTTTCCAGCATGTGATGGATTACATTTTCAGGACCTGAAATTAACTTGTGTCATTGTCTATCTTGATGACATCAAAGTATTATCAAGAACCTTCAACGAACATCTTGATCGCCTGAAGGAGATGTTTTTAAAATTATGTAAGTCAAGTACTAAGTTGAAGCCCTCAAAGTGTATCTTCTTACAAAGTAAATTGGATTTCCTTAGCCACTACATTTCTCAAGAGGAGACACAACCAATAAAAGATAAGGTTGTTGCGATTTCAAAAATGCCTCCCCCTAAAAATTTGCGGGATATTCAGGTGTTTATAGGGATGATGGGGTATTACCATCAGTTCATCTCCAAGTTTGCCCAGCTCAGCGAACCCCTCATTCACCTATTGACTAATAACACCCATTTCCAGTGTGGTGCTGAACAGAAGGCCGCTTTTGAGATGTTGAAGCAACTATTACAACAACATCCTATCCTGAATTATCCCAATTATAATAAACCGTTTCTCTTGTTTACTGACGCCTCTGACAACGCCGTTGGGGCTATCTAAGCCCAACTGGATGAAAACGGTGTAGATCATCACATATTCTATTTCAGTAAGATTCTTTCAATAGAAGAATTCAACTACAGCGTTACAGAGAAGGAGTGCTCTGGAAATTTTGGTTTTCACTTTCAATTGGGCAGATTTTCTCAAAGTTACTTTAGGTGGATTTTCCAAAAAAGCGATAAATAAAGCAAAATAGGTCATAATTCAACCTAAATCTTATTATTGGAAAAATTTGAATATTTATAGGTCTTGACATGGCTTGGGATCTATCTGAGCTAATTAATCACTGAGTGATCAAAACTTTTATCCCTTGATTGGGATGAGACTGATCGTTCTTATTAACCTTGATATATTTAGATAAATTACATCCCCCTTCTGTTAGTGCTGGGGGTTTCGTTGGAATAGGATATTCCAAAATGTGAGAATTTGGCGTAATCCTGACACTCCCCCTCAAGATTTGATTGTGGAGGAGGGTAAATTTTTAAAAATCTAGGGTGGATACAATTTATAACTAAACTGGTATCAACATGGACAATTGAGTATATAATCCTTTTTGAAATATAACTTGATAAGGACCAGACCAGTTGAATCCTAACTTCTCGATTCACCCACCCAGCTAAGATTGATAAACATACCATAATCCCCAATCTGATATTCAGGTAAGGCGGGTTTATGTTAATTGCTTCTTTGGGTCTCCTTTTGAGTGGTTACTTCAATTAATTCATGGCTTGAGCTTGGAGACGAATAATCTCATCAGCCAGATTTCTCAAAATTAAATCAGAGTTTTCTGGTATGCTTTCTTTGAGTATGGCTTGAACACTAGAAGGGACTGAGGGATCTCGCCCATATATGAATTGAAAGTTGACATCTTGATGATCTGATGATAGCTTATTCAATATGCAAACATGGCACTAGGCAAATAGAAGTTTCACTGAGATGGGTCAGTGGAAGCCATCTTCCTTAAAATCGAGACTATAGTTCCATTGACTTTTTTGATGGCCCTGTTTGTGGATGGATAGTAAGGAATGACAAATCGTTGGCTAGTATTAAATAATTTAGATAATTCATGTAAAAGTTGCGAGGTAAATTCAGCCCCATTATCAGACATAAGGACTTTGGGACACCTATGTTAAGAGATGCTGTGCTGGTAAAGGAATAGCGCCATAGACTTAGCAGAGGGGGTGGCAATGGAAATGGCATCACCCTATTTGGTTAAGTAGTTGACAGTCATATTAAAATACTGATGTCCATGCAATCCCCGAGGAAAAGGGCCTACAATGTCAATACTTACCACTTTAAATGCTTTAGTTGGGGGCATAATTGATGTTGATAAGTAGGGTTAGTGGCTCCATGGCTTTTACAAATGAGACATGAGTTAAGGGTCTCTCAAATAAATTTAGTCCTGTTATACCAATAATATTAAATTTCCAACCATTCTTGAGTTTTTTTTCAACCCACCACGACCTACTTGTTCATGTCCCTTCATAACAGCGTGAAATCTTGAGTTTGGGTGCAAAAAGGGTAACCACTTGGATTTGACCTTTTTAAACAAAGCTCCTTCTCAAATCATGGTATATTTGGTGATATATTTTTAGAAAGGCTTGATCCTCTTCAGATTCTCAATCCCACAACTCAAGCCAGCCAATAAAGTTAAATAGGCGTACTTCCTTCCCCAAATCCAAAGTCAGTACAGGCAGTTGGGACAGACCATCAGCATTTTGATGTTGAGCACCCAAACGATGCACAATAGAAAAATCATTATTTTGCAATCTTAGAGCCCATTGGGCCAATCTCCCATCAGGATCCTTCATATTTTGCAACCATTTTTAAAGAAGAATGGTTGGTAGTAACAGTAAAATGGTTACCATATAGGAAAGGAAGAAGTGCTTAATTTCTAGAATCACAGCCAAACACTCCCGCTCAGTTACACTGTAGTTTCGTTCAGCTTTGGACAAAGTTTTGCTATAAAATGCGATGGGATGATCATTCTGTTTTTTGTCGCACTGGGATAAGATAGCCTCAATAGTGACATTACTTGCATTGGTATGTAAAAAAAGGCATATTGAATCAAGGATGAATTAAAACAGGTGCCTTATTCAAGGCCGTTTGCAGAGAATTGGATGACTGTTCCTGAGATGAACTCCACTCAAAAACATCCCTTTTTGTAATAGATGGAATAACGGTTCAGCCATATCAGCAAACTTGTGTATAAATTGCTGTTAATTCCCAACCATGCTAAGAAAGACTTGGATATTCTGCAGAGAGGTTGGAGGAGGCATTCGTTGAATAGCTTGAATTTTATTTGAGAGGGGTTAAATCTCTCTAGCTGATACTTGGTGTCCTAAAAATTCCATTTTTATTTTGGAAAAATGAACATTTAGAAGGTTTGAGCTTTAGGGAAGTATTCCAAATTCATCTGAAAAATCCTTTTTTAGATGACCCAAATGTTTGGTAAATGTTTTGGAAAACACAGTAATATAATCCAGATATACCAAAACACAAGTGAGCTTTAAGTCCTTTAATATACCATCCATGGTCCGTTGGAAAGTTTCTGGGGCGTTGCTCAATCCTTGTGGCATACAGTTTGGTTCAAATAAACCTTCACTGGATATTAGGTCACACTTAGCTCAGTCCTCTGGGGATAACTCAATTTGCCAGTATATACTGGATAAGTACATCGCAGAAAATAAGTTGAGCCAGCCTACAGCCAAAGGGAACTATTGATCCGAGGAAAAGGATAACTAACTCATCAAGTAATAGCGTATAATCTATGATATTCCATAACAACTCAATGAGAACCATCCTTTTTCTTAATCAACAGCAATGGGGAGGCCCAAGGACTGTTGGAGGGTTTCAATAAGCCTGCCTCCAATAGTTGTCGAAACTCTTTGGTAACCTGAGCTTACTCTACTTTTAGACTTATGATAGGGCTTTGCAAAAATAGTAAGGTGATCTTCAGTTTCAACGGAGTGCATTACTCCTTTCATTTTACCAAAGTCTTAAGTATGCTTAGTAAAAAATTTGGAGTATTCTTCTTATAATTGCATTACTTGTCTCTCCTATTAATTAGTGAGGTGATTTCCAGTTATAGGCCCCACAGTAAAATTTCCTGATCAATTTCCAACCCAAGTCTTGTAAGCTTTCTAAAAGGTTTAAAAACATAGATTTGAGATAAGGGTAATAACTTGACATAAGCAATTGGATGTTTTTGATCTACTATTTTCAGATTATTGGTAAGGTTCGCTAATAAAACAAATAATGATCCAAAGTAAGCATAATCCAATACTCCAGGACAAGGCAAGAGCTCTTTAGCAGAAGGGTTGAAAATGCCTTGAACTTGTAACAAATGTCCTTTAGGAATAGAAAAATGTAAAGAAGTATTAACAATTACCTTCAATTTTGGCGGAATGACAATATTCTCAGGGTAGAAGATAGGCATCCTTCTTTAATATCCACTGATGTAGGGGGTAATTTTACTTGGGGGTCTCTAATATGGTATTGAATAGAATAAGACCATTTAGACCCCTCCAGAAGACATAAATGACGTCTGGTATGAGAATGTTTAGATAAAAGTAAGGGAACTCTATACCCCAAAAGGGAAAGTGACGAGTCAGGGTAATTAATAATTCCATCAAATTCCCACAAAAATTGAGTCCCCAAAAGTAGGCTATAACTCAAAATATCGAGGAAAATATCAAGAATTGTAAAAGTTAGTTTCCAAATTTTTAGAGGAAGTGACAAAAAGGCTCCAATTGACCGAGTACTCTGAGGTCCTGCAGTGCCATATTCTTCATAATGTGAAATATTGGGCGTTAATTTGTTCTGCTTGATAAAATTCGATGAGACAACATTCAGTGGAGATCAAGTGTAAATAATAGCTTTGGCATTGGCTTGATTCACTTGAAAGTTAATGCGGGTAATGGTACTTCAAAAATGAGAGGATAAAGCCAACAGGGAGGGCAAGGAGTAGGAGGAATGTTCATCGTTATATACTCCACAGGGCTTTGATGTTCCTGTTGCATACTCATATTGTTATCAAGGTGGAGAATCTTATTGGTTTTATCTCTTTTCTTCTTCTCGTCAGCTTATTTCTTATAACAGTGGTCCCCAGTATGGAAATATTGGAGACAGTGATTATACTGAATCGCTCTAGCATTCTCAGGAACAGCATAAACTCTAGGGCGACTAGGTCTTAAGAGTTGTAAACTTGAGAGTTTTTCAGAAAATTGAGGAGAAAACTCCAACAAGACCTCCTTAATGTCTAATATATTTCTGAACTTCTTTTTTACGCTGATAAGGTATTCTTGCATCTACGTCCTAGAAGTAAAATCAGACATAACTGCAGTAATCGCATCATCCAAATTTAACTGACCACATGCTACCAAAGTCTGAGCTTCCCAATAGAACCAATGAGCAAAGTCTTTTATAGATCATTCCAGTGGGGCTGTATACCCATAAAAGCCTGTTTCTGAGAGGATAAGGTCTGCTCACTCTCAAATTTTTTGATTAACACTTATTTGACCTGAGACCAAGTAAAGCAGTTCATCAAGTGGGGTAGCAAGATATCCTGAGCCAATTGGGTAAGGAAATTAGGCAAGTAATTTATCTTTTGGTGATCTGTGTCCCCACCTGGAGCCTTCTCATATAGGTAGAGGAAGGAGATATTGCTGCCTTCCCCAGGAGAGTAATTATCTTTAACTACCAGTTTAAAACTCATTGGAGCATTGGCGGACAAAACATGCACTCCAGGGTGTTCTGATTGAGTAGAGACATACAAGTTAGAGTCCAAAGCTTTGGAAGAAAATTGAGGATAAGACCCAATGGTCTTGGTACAAATTTCACTAATCCGTCAATTCAAATCAGCATGCCCCACTTTTCATCCAACTGACGAGATAGCTCATAAATTTGCTCCTGCTGTGCATTGTACTAAGGTTCCAGTGTTTTAATTTTTGCTTAGAGCATCTCTCCTTTTGATTTGTAAGCTTGTAGCAGGATGTTTGTATCCTTTGCCTATTTATCCATGTTACTCAATTCATCAGATAAAGACTGAAGTGACAGGAGGGGATCAATCGGTATCTCATCAGGTGTTAAGTTACACTCCTTGGCCGCTTTATAAAATTGCTCATGTAAGCGGTAGATCAGGCTCAAAAAAGAGTCAATTTGTCAAAGGGATTTTGAATGCCCATATGCACCTGGGGGTCCCCAAGGTCCATCCACACCTGGCGATCTGTGGGGCCCTTCAACCCCTAAGGTCCACGTGACCCATCAGCACCAGGAGGCCCATGTGGTCCTTCAACCCCAGGAGGACCCATAGATCCAGAGACTTTCTATACTTCATTGACTCAGAATTGAATTTTGGAGTACAATTTCTCCAACTAAAAGAGACTGTTTTTGATTTCCTTTTCCATTGATTGGCTAATCTCAGAGAGTTGGGAAATATCCTCTCTCTATTCTCTCTGAGTTTACTGGATTCACTTTGGGAACTGTAATTCAACAAAACTGGACATACCGTGGTCAAGCTGAATAAGCTGTTGATGTACTTCATTGAGAAATGTCCAATTATTAATGATGGCATTGCAATTATTTCTGCTAAACTCAGAGGCAGAATTGAAAAACTTGGTAACATAATTATTCAAGGACTGGAGTCCTTCTAGTAAATTGAGCATTCCTTGATGATGAATTCCCACTACCAGTAATAAATGGTATAAGGTAGGGTGTACAAGCGGGTGCAAGTATTGCTCAGTACCAATTTATGGCATTTGAGATGTTTGCAACACTTTCCGCAAGATAGAGGGTATGGCATTAGATTGAGATCAGTGGAACAGATTCCAGGAATTGAGGCCCCCTCAAAGATTTGATTGATAATATTTTGTAAAGCCTCAAGTAGTATTTGAAAGTTCATGGTAAAGCTTAAGCTAGGATAATAAAACTCCATGTCAGCGCAGAATTACAGCATAAATGGTACTCTTGGGGTTTTGGTTCTAGTTGAACGGACCCATTATAATATACTGCCTTGCTCATGGTCTTGAGCCTCATCAGGAAGAAAGTGAGAATCCATAGTAGATTGACGTTTTCACTGGTGCATAGCTCAGAGTGCCCTTGTAGTGAGCACCACTCTGGAAGCTTTGAATTACACTTCCAATTCTGCAGGTTTTCTCGCAAAGTTACTTTAGGTGGATCCTCCAAAAAGCAATAAATTAAAGTAAAAGCAAGTTATAATTGAACCTAATGTTTATTATTGGAAGGATGGAATATTTATAGACTTGTAATGGTTCAGGATCTATCTGATCTAATTAATCGCTGAGCAATTGAATCTTCTATCCCCTGATTGGGATGAGACTGATCGTTCTTATTAACATTGATAGATTTAAATAAATTATGCTCTCCTTCAGATAGTGCTGGGGGAAGTGGTAGAGTAGAATTTTCAGAAACAGGAGAATATATCAAAATCCTGACAACCATGATGGCTTAACTTTAGGGCATTGAATTAAGGCAAAAACATAAGAGCTGATCTAACAGACATATAACTGGAAAGGCCTGGCTGCAGAGGTGGCAAGGTATTCAAAGAAAATCTTGGTTATTGTTAGTAAGAGACAAATTTTTCAGCCTCCTTCGGGGTTGTTGGTTCCCATTCAAAAAGCAGCAGGACCCTGGACTTCCCTTTCAGTTGATTTTATTGTGGAGCTGCCCATGTCAGAGGGGTATGATGCTATCATGGTAGTGTTTTACTAGTTCACTAATTTCTGCCTTTTATTCCATTTAATACCACAGCAACTGCGGCGCAAATGGCTAGATTAATTGTCTCACACAAGTTTTCCCTCATGAGGTGCCCCAGGAGAGTATTAGTGACCTTAGACCCTAGTTCACATTCATACTTTGGTAAAGGTTGTGTAAAAATCTTCAGATTCGTCCATCCCTTTCTACTGCCTACAGCCTCCAATCAGTTGGGCAGACAAAATGAGTGAACCATTGCCTTGCTCAGTTTTTGCGCTGTTACACTGCAGTGGATTATTCTTATTGGGCTTCTCTTCTTCCCAAGCCCGATTTAGTTAAAGCAAGCTCAGCATGCTTTAATTGAGTGTTCTCCATTATTAACAACTATGTGTTTATCCCTTCTTTATAATGGAGTTCAGCTGTGGGTATAAGGTGGATGCAGGGATGGACTTCGCCAAGTCCGTCAAGAAAGTACACAAAGGGGTCAACACTAATTTGGATGCAGCTATGAAACTTTATAAGGAGATTGTTGATGTAAGAGATGGGTGAGTTTAGCATACACATATGGTGATCTTGTGATGCTTGATGCTAGAAATATCCTAATTTAAGAAACCATGCTATAAACTGGGGCCATAAAGGATAAGGCCTTACTGAATTGTCAGGAAAGTGGGTCATACCCAGTACCAGTTTAATCTTCCCCCATTAATTCAGATCTTTGCCATGTTTCATTAAGCAAGCTGAAGTTGTTTAAGAACTCGCACCAGAGCCCCAGAGGCATACCTCATGAGTGGGACAACAGAGTGTGAAGTAGAGAATATTGTGTTCCTTGCCATGTAAGATGAAGGCTTAGAGAACCTGGTGTCATGGAAAGGATTAGATGCTGCGGAGAACAGTTAGGTACCAACTCAAAATTTTGTCAATGTCAAGACCTGATTGATAAAATTTCATGAGCGTTTCCCAGAGGCAGTAGAAACCAAGGCTAAACCAAGTATCGCCACTATGAAGATAACCCTTGCCCATAAGAACTTTTTCCATGGCTGAAGCCCCTGGGGAGGGGTGAAGCCCCAAAAAGATTGGAGGTTAATGTCATGGTTGAATGATATCATTGAGGGGACAGATTGAGAAGATAAGGCTGGCTTGACGAGGCCAAGAGGGGAAAAGTGGCAAGCCTACTTGACCTGAAGAATACTCTGTACCAACGCCGAGTAATGGCAAGATATGCTCAAGTAGGCTCTTGGGGTGCTTGATGGTCAGATGAGCAATACGCCTGCGGCATTAAAAGGCACCAGTTTTTTTGAAATCATGACGGAACTTTACATTTGGGTGGAGAATGTGACTTCAAGACACGATTAATTTATAATATTACTTAATCAGGGAATATTCAGCTCCAGTCAATCACTTGAGTGTAGGCTTACTCAAGCTACAGTATGATGATGTATGAGAAGTTGAGTTTATTGGTTTGATTGGGTGCAGTGCCTCACCCAATGAATGATGATTCCCCCCAATTGTTACTAATCATATTTTGATACCAACCGTTTTTGTTGGTCAACTTGGTTACAGTAGCCCATCCATTTTATTTTAAATATGTGTATATTATTTGTTCTTTTTGCTGACCTCAGGAGGTGTCAGATAACGAAGCCTGTTCTATTCTCACCCTGGGCCCTTTAAGCACCGTCTTCCTTTGCAGTGCCCTGTTCCCTTTATTGCTAGTGTGGTGTTCCTGGGTTGTGTGGTGGGGTCTTCCTCACAACCTCTACAGGAACAAGAACGTTATAGATACTCTAGACAGTAATGGCATCCACTTTTCTAGTTTCCATAATAAACTCTTTCTTTCTGCAACATATTAAAAAACATTATTCTCTTATGAAAACGCATATTTTAGAATCTTGACATATAGGCTATACTCATAGAATATATCAAAGATATAATTGCAGATGGTGAAGATATTTCTCTGGTAACTTGCTATACACAAGAATATATTCCATGTAAGCCACGAAAAACTGGTCTGTGTACCTAGCCAACACCATGCTGATCATTTTCTGGAGCGTGCTTGGCTCGTTGCAAATTCCAAAAGACATACAAAGATACTAAAACAACCCAAAACGCATCTTAAAAGCCCTTTTCCATTCATCACCTTCCCTAATCCTAATCTGGTTAAATGCATTGTATGGGTACACCTTAAAAATAGTTGACTGAGAAAGCTGATTATTCAAATTATCAGCATATGGAAAGGGTTACTGTTCTTATATTAATTTTTTGTTTGGCTTAGATAATCTACACTGGGGTGCATATATCCATTTTATTGCTTACAGATAAAAGTGTTGCAAACATGGGGACTGGTAAACCCAAATGAAATTATAACAATATAGTATCCATGTACTTGCATAATGACAAGTTTTCTTTTATGGTTCCAGGACACAGATATAAAGTTGTATAGAACCTTGCACCCCTTTAGAACTAAGAAGAGGGTCAGCCCTAAGACTCTCTCATTCCAGATTATTGATATAGGACATACACTGGATGAGAGATGAGTAGCAGTTGTCACACCTCGTTTGCCCTCATTTAATCCCAAAGCTTTAAGATAAAACCAACCATCATCTCTGGAACTACATATCAGTACTTGTAGAACATCAGCTTGTTTTATATAGGTTTTATAAATTCAAGCAAGATAGTTATTGCAAGGGCTAAACCCCTCCCCAAACAGAGGGCTACAACAAAGGCGTTATCAATGGGAAAATTTGATACCTGTGTTATCCCTAGATCAAAAGTTTTTATAAATGAATCCTGTATATGTCCTATCTAAAATGGGAAAACTAAGCGGCATTATTCAATCAAGTCAAGTTTGGGTAACACTTAAGCGAAATTTAAATGATTTTATTTGGGATTGAACCCTTCCAAAATAATGAAGTTGATTGAATTTGATGGTAACCTATTCTTAAAAGGGGCATCTGAAACCCATCAAGATTTGTTAAGAATAATGATTATCCCAATTAGGACATCATATGTTTATTTAAGCCTCCCCTCCCCTCTGCCCAACAAACATACTCAGCACCCTGCTAATGGTAGAGTTAGGTTATTCTTTTATATTATCTATCTTTAATTTGTCAAAAAAACTTTTCTAATTTTTAATTTATTCAATAGATTCATATAAGATCAAAGTTCCTATAATGTTAATATTTAAGACCATGCAAAGGTTTAACTTATTTTCATCTGATGGGGAATCTTTAGGCTACAACTCTACCCAATTTACAGAAAACAGTATCACTAACATTGCAAGTAATTCCATATCCCACACTCAGTAAATTTTAGCACTCAACACCCCTTCTTCATCCCAACTAGCTCAACTCTTACCAAAAAGGTGCCTCTCAGTAGTCTGTATCTGTTATTGTAGTTGCTGAAGTACCCACTTACACAGGCAAGCCTTCTAATGGCACTGTCATAGCATGATAACATTATTGAGGGTACCAACTGCAAAGATATAGCTATTTGTAAGGAGAAAAAAGAGAAGTTAGCTGGCCTTCCTAACCGCAAACATACCCTAGACCAGCGCTGGGTTCAGGACATATATGCCCAGTCAGTCTAGAGAATGTGCGTGATACTCAGCCCTGTGTTACAGCAAGGGCGTTAAAAAGTACTAGCTATATTATTAATGGTGATGGTTCAGTTCAGTTGCTTGGCAAAAAGGGATTTGAAACCCATTTATTTGAAATTCTAAATTGGGTCAGTCATGTCTACAATCAATAATCTAAGTTCATCCAATCTTGAGATATAGTACCCTAGCTGATAAAATGTGTGCGCCTATTGGTGCACCTGGGCTTAGCACAACTTCCTCCATTTGACGATTCCCCCAATTGTTTAAGTATCTTTCCTTGAGAACAACCTTCCTCATTGGTTAAATTTTCAATAAAAATTTCCGTTATCTTTACGTTTTTTAGAATGGTGCCTTGGGCAACCTGTGCATGGACCTCATCAAGGAGGTCTCTGGCAACGTTAATCATTTTTTACCCAAATATCTATCAGATCTAGTGCACCACTAGGCAGCCCAAGTTTCCTTCCAGACCAAGGCACCCACGCCCTCCTGCACAGATCCTCACTTGGATATGAACTGCCCTTTGGGGTCAAACTAAGTTTTGCGGGTTATTAGTTGTTTACTACTAAATCCTGCATTTTAATACCTTGCCCTTGGTACCCCTATTCCAGCATCATCAGCGGTGCCCTGTTTACCATCCTGATAACAAATAGTTCACAGATGGTGAGGTGGTGCACCTTGCACTACCTCTTTGGAATGGGAGAGTTACAGGCACTCTCTTGACATTAGTTGAACAACCCCTTTACTCATGCACTAGAATTATCTGTGTGGAGCATTCGCCAAGTGCAAATTGGGTGTGCCTGCCATTTTTCACGGTCTCAATGGGGCTCAGCATCATTATCTCATTTGGCCAAAGGTTGGGGAGTCTTGGCTTTATTCTTGCTACTGCCAACTGGGAGGTGCCACCCTTCTTTCTCATACAGGGTGGATATGGACAGTTTGCAATCTGGGAGTTGTGATTACTTGACTTTCCACCAAAATTAACAAAAATGATGTAAATAAAATGATTTTTTGGCACCACGTTTGGACGGTTCAGGAAGGATCATCAACAAAGGGTCTGTTGGTGATGGCCCTGGATAACGATGTACAACCCATCGCCAAAAAGAGTATGGGGGCATTAATTGCCAGAAACGCGTTTTATAACGCTATTTCCTTAAATAAAAAGCGAGCCAAATATCTTCTCTTTTGGCTCTGATATGAAACTCATTTTAGTATATCAAATCATACCATAGAACCCGCACTTTAAACCTACCATGATCTGCTGAACTCAGGCGATGGAAAAGGAGTCACTTTTGCAATACAAAAATGGTTATGCAACCTCTGAAGATATTCTGGGATATGATGCCTCAGTAGTAAAAGTGGCCAATTAATCCTCTCCATTCTATGATGCAAAAACATATCCTGGATACATGCTTAAGCCTGATGAAGAGTTTCTTGGCGAAAAGTTAGTTTTTTCTGCTTTAATTAAAGACCATTTTGGGTAACTTTTGTTGCCTGATACCCTTAAATCACCTTTAGAGAAAATCAGCACCACTATTTGATGGATACCAGTGACTCTGGGAACTTTATGGACCAAGACCTAGCTGACTACTTTGAGTTGAATTAATTGCCAGGTGGTATGGTTAGGGAGGGGCTTCCCAAGGTATTTTCACGCTGAAAGTTCTAGGGTTAGTGGATTATCAAGCTGGCAAATACCATTTGGCTGACTGCTTCCAACTACAAAAACCTCTTGTACCCCATTATTTTGGGAATAGAGTGGTGGCAAAAGTTTTAGTTGAGAACCAAATTAAAAGACAATACTTTAACTTTAACTTTGTAGAATGGTCATATATTAGTTGTCCCCTTGTCTGAGGCTAATTCTCAGGGCGATCTGCCCCACTGGTCCAATATCTATACTTTCAGTCTTGCTCTGTTGCTGAAGCCCTCTCTCGAGTTACCCTTACCTTCATGTTTGTAGGGTTACAATTTTAATTTGATGTGACTTCAGCCAATAAACTACCAGCTCATTCAGAGTTAAATTGTGAGTTCTAACTCACCGTTGTTCTGTTGCATATGTCTTCTCCCATTTAATCTTTAACTGTATGGGAGAAAGCGGCCTTAGATGTGTGGGTTAGAAAGTAGTTAGCTGAAGGCGCAACATTTCAGCGTACCTCCCCAGTATGCTCCCCACTTCTCTTTGTGAAGAAGGCTGATGGTATCTTATGCCCAAGCGTAGATTATGAAAATTTCAACAACGTCACAGTACCAGACTTGCATCCATTCCACTGGACTCACAGATTGCATGCTATTTGGAGAAGGCGAAATTCTTCTCTAAACTGAATTGTTTAAACGCGTTGTATCAGATCAGGATCAAGAAGGGCCAGGTGTGGCTAATCACTTTCTGTATCAGAAAAGTAATTTTCCAATTTTGGGTTAAGCCCTTTGGGCTTAAACTTGAACCTGCTGTTTTCCAACGTTGTATAGATGCGGCATTGAGAGACCTGCTGGGAGTATGCGCGGTGGCTTACATGAATGATATCCTGGCGTTTTCCCCCGATCAAGAATCCCATGAAATACACCTGCGGCAAGTGGTGGAGCGCTTGAAGACAGCTGACTATACGCTGAAAATAAGTCTATGTGGATTTTCAAGTTCAGGTCACCTTCCTGGTCAACGTCATGTTTGACCAAGGCTCGTGATAACTCTAGACAAGGAGAAGGCGATTTGGGAGTGGCTCACCCCATCTTCAGTCAAGGAATTGATAAGTTTTTGGGGACGTGTACGTTCCTTAAGAAATTCACGCACAATCTTTCTGAGGTGGTGGCGCCTCAATATAAGGTGAGTGGAGCTAAAGTTCTCAAGTTATCCCCCATTTTTTCAGGATGCCTTCCAAGCTGTAAAACGCACTCTGCTTTCCACATCCGTCCTTCGCCATGTAGATCCAGAGAAAGAGTTCATTGTGGCTACTGATGCCTTCAACTTTGACATAGCGGCTGGATTGTTACAAGAAGGTGTAGATGGAATAGAGCATCTGATGGGATACTTTTTGGGAAGATGTTCCTGCCAGAGTTAGACTAGCTGTTTACGACAAAGAATTATTGGCTGTGGTTGAGGCGCTTACCTTTTGGCTTTATCACTTGCATGGCTCATCACAACCATTATGCGTGCATACAGATCTTTGTGCCTTATTATACTACTGGGCACCTCATGTCTTATCCCATGGGAAACCCGCTGGCATGAGAACCTAGCCCAGTCTTTGTTTTCCTATGAGTTTATTAAGGGCAAGTAGAATGGTTTGGCGGAAGCTTTGAGCTGCAACCCTGCACTAGCTCCTTATCCCAAGGAGTTAGATGTGCATGATATCCATTTGATGATTCTGTAAGGTAAGATTGTGTCTCAACTTCCCTTTTCCTCAGATCACAGGCCAGCGCTTGCTCCTCTGAAAAATGCGGATGAACATGGTATGTTCAGAAAGGTAGTCCTTTCACAGCCTCTGTTGGTTAAATATACTATGATACTCGCCAAGAGAGCATTGAATCAGGTGGACATTACCAGTGGTTACCACGTGAAGGAAGAGATGGTTTGGTTTCAGGGACGCCTATGGGTTCCTGCTTGACCACTTCGTCTGAAAATCATCTGGGACCATCATGACAGAATCGCCGTTGGTCATCCTGGGAAGGCGAGGAATCTGGATCTAATTAAACGCACTTAAAAAAGATATTAACCGTGCAGATGTCCAGGTATTGTAAATAAGGCTTGGTCTGCAACTAAATGAAACCAAATCGCCAGCCACAGCAGCGTTGCTGGTACCAGTTCAAAGGCTGAAGGGCCTTGGACTTCTTTGTTGGTGGACTTTATTGTAGAATTACCTCTATTTGATGGCTACAATGCCATCATGGTAGGGGGGCATTTTACGATGTTCGCCCACCTTAACCTATGCAGAACCACAATAACTGCGGCTGAGTTAGCTAGGCTCTTTGTTTCTCAAGTGTTTGCTTTTCACAGGTCCCCAAGAAATAATCAATGATTGTGGACCCCAGTTTACTTCTTTCTTTTGGGAAGAGATGTGTAAGACTCTTCAAATCCATCCTGACTTAAAACTGCCTATCACCTCCAATCAGATGAGCAGACTGAACGAGTAAATCAGTGCATAGAAATGTTCTTGCAGTGTTACACCGCCACGGACCATTCATATTGGGTTTCCCATGTCCCTGACAGCATAATTCAGCTATAACAACGCCCATCGTTAATCAATTGGTGTTCCCCTTCTTCACCAACTATGACTTAAAACCCGCTTTAAACATGGATCCTAGTTGTGGATCCAAGGTGGAAGCGGTGGTAGACTTTCCAAAAACGATTAAGAAAGTACACAAGGGGTGAGCACCAACTTTAATGGCACTATGTAAGATTATAAGGAGAACTTGGACGGGAAGAGATGGATGAGTCCTGTATACAAGGAAGGGGATCTCGTGATGCTGGATGCTGAAAACATCCCCATCAAGAACCCATGTAAAAAACTGGTATAAAGAGAAATGGGCCTTTCCGCATTGTCAGAAATTTGGGCCACGCCTAATACCATTTGGATCTTCCCCCTCATTCTGCATCATGTGTTATTCCTTGAAAGTGAGCTTACGTTGTTGAGGGGCCCCCACCAGAGACATCAGAGGCTTATCTCGTGGATGGGGCGCCGAGGTGGGAAGTGGAGGAGATTGTAACCTCACGCAGAGTCAGAAGAAGGCTTGAGTACCTAGTATCCTGGAAGGGACTGATACAGCGGAAAACAGTTGATACCAGCGCGCAACTGCACCCATGGCCAGGATCTGAACCAAGATTTCCATGAGCGGTTCAATGAGGCTGCAGGACCTAAGTCTCAGAAAACCATCACCAGTATGAAGTTAGTCCCAGCCCAAAAGAACTTTTCCCTGGCGCAAGCCCCTGGAGGGTGGAGCCTCAAAAGAACAAGAGGGTAATGTCATGTCCTGATGCCATGATTGAGGGTACCAACTGAAAAGATATAGCTAGTCGTAATGATGCCAAAAAACTGAAGTTAGCAGGCATTCCTGACCTCAAACATACCCTGGACCAGCGCTGGGTTCAGGCCAGATATGCACAGGTTGGTCTAGAGGTAGTGCATGTCACTCAGCCCTGTGTTACAGCAAGGGCGTTATAACGCTTTTGTTATAATATTATTGGTGATGGTTCAATTTGGTTGCTCAACAAAGGGGTCTTGAAACCTAATTAATTTTGAAATTCTAAATTGGGCTGGCCATAACTACAATCAATAACTCAAGTTTGGTCAACCTTGAGATATAGTACCCTGGCTGATAGAAGTGTGCGCCTATTGGTTCACCTGGATTAGCATCACTTCCTCCAATTGACGATTCCCCCAATTGGTTAAGTATGTACCCTCAAGACCAACCTTCCTCATGGTCAACTTCCTAATAAATATCGCCTGTTAACTTATGTTTTTTTTAAATATATAGTGCCTTGGGCGAACCTGTGCGTGGACCTCCTCAAGGAGGTCTACAAACATTATTCATTTTATTTTACCTAACTATACCAAATATGGTGCACCGCTAGGCAGTCCTAGTAACCTTTAGACTGAGGTACCCACGCCCTCCTGCACAGATACTCATTTGGCTATGGACTCCCCCTTTGGGGTCAAACCAAGTTTTGTGGTTTATTAGTTGTTTACTACTATATCCTGCGTTTTACTACCTTGCATTGGGTCCCCTATTCTGGCATCCTCAGCGGTGCCCTTTTACCATCCCATAATGACTAGTTTCCTGACAGTGTGACGGTGCACCCTGCACCACCTCTTTGGAAACAGGAGAGTTACAGGCACTTTCTTGAAAGACACTATCTTTCCTAACTGTTCCAAGTGGTTGCAACCATAGATTGGTACATGAGTAGGCTTCTTTACTTTTACCAAATTTATTGCATGATCAAATGGGCTATGGTATGGCAGTTGCTTAGGCTCAGCTTTGCTAAAGACTGAAGAATGCGCTTTAGCTTATGCAAGAATTGTCCTTTTACATTCATTCAATAAAAAATTTGGAAATTCTGAAATTACACCCCTGGAAGCAAGACATTCCTCAATGCCCATTATTCGCCCTTCTATCCACCTTATACGTGATAGCATTTCTACCATAGTCATGATGAAGCACCCTTTAGACTAACCAAGTAAAACCAAAACTATGCGTTGGAGTATATTCTTTAGGATTTAAAATTAAACGTCAATTTTTAGTAATTTAACTTCTATTCTTATGGGAAAGGCAAAAAAGTAGAAAATTGCTTAATACTCAATTTTCAGGGATATGTTCAGTGCCTTAGTCCCATTTTTCAATTCCAACTGTTTAATATTCTTTAGGATATAATGTTCCAGGAGGCCCCACTAATAAAAAGCCTTATTATGTAGAATATTCTTTTACACATTCAGACTAACAGGGAACTAGTATAGCACTGAATTGTGTATTTTATTGCAGAGATGAATAATGAAGGCTTCCCTTTCTTTGGGCAATGAAACAATAATTGCTAGGACTATGACAAAGGTAGCACAATACTTCCTAAAAGTGACGCTGATATTTTTCATTGATCATGTTAAGTGCTTAATCTCTGGAAGCAGTCCCTTGCCACAAGTTGTTTCTATATTAAAATTTCAGTGATCCCAGCAATCCATCAAAGGCAGTGTTATGGGGTAGTGTCTGATCAAATTAACCATGAGAACTTATATCCTTTGTCTGAAATATAGCACTTTTAATTCATCTTCTAATTTTAGATTCTGGAAGAATCCAAAAGCTTATGCGTTTATTTCTCAATAGTTTAATTATCTGTCAAAAGGCTTTTCAAGGCAATCCGCACCTGTAATATGTTACTAGCGTGAAATGCTGAAGCTTATAACTGCATTTTAAATTTTTCATAGCTAGCTCATAAGTTCTCATTTTTCTTTAAAACCCAGTAAACCAGCTTAAAGCGTCATCAGTGGGTTAATAACCCACTGCCATAACTTTCTTTACATCATTTGGAGTAGGTATTAGGGTAGTCTTTAAAATGCGCCCTATCAGTATATCTTCCTTTAAATTTAGCTAATATTTATTTTATGCAAGAGAACAAAGTATATTTTATGGGCTTGTAGTTGTCCAAAAACACTTTCTGCACCTGAATGGGTTCTTAAAACTTCTTTATAGTTGTTTTAGTCTGTTTACTGTGTGATGTGTGTTAAAAAAGCGCCTACTGCACAGGTTGACAAGGTTTCATTATTTACTACTAAAGCTTCCTTTATTGTGGAAATCCAGGTTTTTTGATTCTCGCTGGTTCTTAAACGCCGCTGGATTCCACAATAAGCTTACTAATAAAAATGATAAAAACATTAGTAAATAGAAAGTTGGTTTTATAATGTTTATCATTGTTAACGCGCAATGTAAAAAATGAACACTCACAATATCTGACTGTTTGGTATTTAAAATGGTATCAAAGGTCAAAGGGATTTAATTGGTAAGTTCAGGATGGCTTGTTACAGTCTAAATAAGGAATTATGTGAGTTCAGCCTATAGAAGATCTAAATCGCTTCAATTTAGCTGAACTATGGATGGGGAATTAGTGGTAGGCAATACATACCCATCAGGTAACAATTTAATATATTTTAGACAATCTCTATAGGCTAAAATTATTGCACCTTGGGGGACCTCTGCCAAGCATATAAAAGGGGGGTCCCCACTTAGGTGTTGTAATGGGACTAGATGTGGATGGGGGAGAACCCTTTGATAGATGACCCAGAATAGCCCACATGGTTGGAGGAATCTGATTACTTAATTTTGAGATTAAAACACATTTGGTATTTGGAGAAGTGTTGCCCCAATTCATGGGGTTTCACCAACAATCAGCCAGAGTCTTTTGGCCAATATTGTCATTATTTTCATTTAAATTATTATTACTTTGAGATCAGACATGCAATTTGCCAATCATACTCGTTGAATTAGGACTATCCTTACCTCCAACATTCTTTTTCTGAAGTCAAGATGGCAAATGTCTGATATTACCCCCTCAAGAATGTTGGGGGGATAATAGGGCCATAGGAAATGGCCATGTACCTGATTAATAGTAATCCCTGTAGCTAAGGATTTGATAAAATACTCATTTCCTCTTTTGTAGGTGACGGTGAAAGGTTTCTCCCAAATTGATCAAATCTTACCACTTCTAGGAGAGATGCAGTTATGGTAGTGTAATACCATGTTAGACACTTGGAATGTAGGTAGGGGGGTTCATTCTCATTGGCAGCCTGTCCTTCTTTAGTCACCATTTTTGCTAAATTGGTTATATCCTCTGATAGAAGTTGTATAATGCGCTGAGACAATCTCCTCATGGCCTATCAGGTTCCTCAACTCTAGAGTAAATATATCTACACTAAGAGAGCAGGTATTCCAGTTCCCGCTCATACAAGATTAAAAATGGGACATTTTTCAAAATCTGGTGATAACTAATCCATTAGGCCATAAGCGCACTGGGTAAGAATTGATCCCAGTGAAATGGATCAGAAAAGTTCATTTTTTGTAGAATGGAGACTAAGGTTCCATTTGCTCTATCCAATGTCCCATTTGTAGATGGATTATACGGAGCCAAGAAAAGTTGTTGGCTCTCATAGACGTAGCCAAGATTTTGACTACTCTGGAGGTGAAGTTCTTACCATTATCACAGAGTAGTAAATGGGGACAGCCATGACGAGAGTGAATGTTTTGATGTAAAAACGTGTCTGTGGCCATGGCCGTTTGGGCAGGGAGAGCCACAGCTTCAACTAACTTAGTAAAGTGGTCAATGGCTACTATAATAAAGCTGTTCCCACCAGTAGTTTGTTGGAGGGGACCTACTACGTTTAAGCTAATGGTGTGGAACAGTTGTTGAGGGGTAGTTGGTTAATATTAGTATCTCATCTTGAAACTGGATTGCTTCTTACACGTGAGGCAAGCATCAAAGACTTTGACAATGGTTTCCATAATCCTTTCCCAATAGTACTGATCCTTAATCTACTCATGGGTTTTCTTTGCTCCTCCATGACCTAGGGTGGAGTAAGCTTCTAGGATAGCAGGTACACGTTCCAAGGGCTGAAGGTAAGGCAGCCATTCTGCCCTCACCTGCTTATACAAATTCCTGCTCTCCATTTTGGCGTTGCGGGAGTGCTGGGCTAACATTTTCTGTACTGGCACATCCTCATCCTCCCATTCATTGGGGGCCATTAAAAGATCATATAATCTTTCTGCCTAATTATTATTCAATTGAAGGACGGACAACCTAGTTATCCATCAACATTCATGTGACAGGTTTAAGCACGGAGTTTAATCTTTGTGTCATAAGGCTGGAGCTTTAGAGCACAGTGAGCTAACCGGACAGTAGGATCTTTCATGTTCTGTAACCATTTAGGGAAGCGTGGTCATTAATTACAGTGAAGGTGGTTCCATATAGAAAAGGGAGGTAGTGCTTTACAGCTAACAGATCAGCAAGGCACTCCTTCTCTGTTACACTTTAGTTGCATTCCGCCTTTGACAGCATCTTACTAAAATAAGATACAGGATGATCTACACCGTTTTCATCCAATTGGGCTAAGATGGCCCCAACGGCGTAGTCCAAGGCGTCAGTAAACAGTATTAGGGTTTATCATAATCTGGGTGCCTTAGGATTGGGCTTTGTTGCAGCAGTTGCTTAAGCGTATCAAAAAAACCTTCTGTTCTGCACCCCACTGAAAAGGAGTGTTCTTGGTCAATAGGCCGATATGGGGCTCGCTGAGCTGGGAAAGCCTAGGGATGAACTGATGGTAATACACCATCATCCCTAGAAATTCCTGAATATCCCATAAATTTTAGGGGGAGGCATCTTTGAGATCGCTTCAACCTTATTTTGGATGGGTTGAATTCCATATTGTGAAATGGAATTGCCAAGAAAATCCAGTTTCCTTTGGAAAAGGTATACTTTGAGGGTTTAACTTGATATTTGACTCACGTAGTCGTTGAAACATCTCCTTCAGGTGATCAAGATGTTCGTTAAAAGTTTTGAGAAAACCACGATGTCATCAAGGAAGACAATGACGAAGCTAGATTTTAGATCCTGCATGATATGGTCCATAGCACGTTGGAAAGTTGCAGGAGTTTCACAACCCTAGAGGTAATTGAGTGTGTTAAAAGAGACCCTCACTACAGATGAGAGAACATTTCCCCTGGTCTTTGGGAGAAAGGTCCATTTGCTAATAGCCACTAGCCAAGTCCATGGCGGAGAAGAAGTTAGAGTCAGAGAGTTGTGCTAGGGCATCATCAATGCAAGGGATAGGAAAGCTATCCTTTTTTGTGAGGTTGTTTAATTTGCGGTAATACATGACTATTTAATGACCTCCGTTTTTCTTTTTAATTAGTAAAAGGGGGATTATCAAGGACTATGTGATGGAACTAGCATTTGCGTCTAGTAACTGCTGGAGCTCCGTCCTCATTTGCTGTTCCTCCACTTTTGACTTGCGATAAGGTATGGACCTAATAGGATGAGCATCACCCACATTGATGGAGTGGCTCCAGTCCTTCATATGTCCATAGTCAGTATCTGACTTTGAGAATATGTCGCTATAGTCATCTTGAAAAGTATGAACTTTTTCATGCTCATCTGGGGTCAACTCATACAAGATTGGACTTTAGGTAAGGTACATACCAGGTTATCCATTGGCAAGCGCAAATCCGTTATTGAGCCAATGTAGTGGATACGTTCAATGACCTCCACTGGGATTAAAAAGCCTCTGCCAACCTCCTAGTTTTCTTATATTCATGTCCTTTCCGGTGAGGTTTCCCAGTATGATAGTGATTGGCCTCTGGTAGGCTGGGTATTGTATCCCAGGAAATACTTGAGGCTCCAAGGGGCTAACGCCCTTAAGGCTTATGAGGTGCAACAAGCAGTGGTGTGGAATTTGGAGAGTGATTTTTGTGTCCACCACTCGTTGTTCACCAGACTTAATCAAGACTCCATCTGCTGCATAGAAAGGGATTCCGTCCCTAGCATCCACTGAATTGGGAAATTTCTTTGTGTTGCGCCAAGAGGTGGAAGAAGGTAAGTCATAGCTGTAAAGGGGTATTTGATCAGGCAAGAGTACTCATGCTTGCTTGAATCTTAATTGGATAAGACTAAAGGGACTTTATAGTTGAGTAGCGAGAAGAAACCTTGCTTCATGTTAATTATTCCTTTCTTACTCAATCATAAACTGGGTACCTATGAGCATATCATAGGCGTTGTTGTTCAAGGCCACTGCAGGGGCTGATAAGATAAGATTCCCAATTTGGATGAGAAGTGGAAAGTATTCCCCAATGGCATGGGTGTTGTTTGGGCCAGCAGTACCAAACTCTTGATTGTACTTCAAGTCAGGCGCCAGCTTTATCTTCGTGACGAGCTTAGTGGAGATTACGTTAACTGGAGAGCCAGTATCCAGGATGGTCATTACCCAGTCTTTTTGAATGACTGCTTCAATAATGGTGAGTGTACCTACAAAGTTAGGTGACAGAGCTAAGACATCCTTAAGTCGGAAAGTGGAGGTCAATTTGCATGAAATCTCAGAGTAAAAATCCAGGATGGAATTCAGGGTATGGACCCACTGAAGATGTCGAATCAAGCCAGCTAAGAGCTCATCACCATTGCTGGCAGTCTCAATAACTTTTGGGCACCATATAATTTGGCTGAGGTACGTTTCTTCTGGTATGGTAGTTTCTTCTACTCCTTCAGCGTTCAATTGATCAGGGACTTCCATTTCCACGGGAGCACCTAATAAGTAGTAGCCAACATCGTCGTAACCCCCTCAGATTTATCCTCAAGGGTATTCATAACCACTGGCAAGGCCGCAATTGAGGTAAAGGAGACGGCCACATGAAGTTGGTTTCTATCTTTCAACCATTTGTCTTTTCAGCAAGCCCTTTATTATTGCAGGGGTTACCCTTAGGGCGCGCAACTACCAGCTTGGCTGGAAGGGAAGGAAAAGTGGCTTTAGTAGTTTATGCGGGAGGGTAGTATTAACTAATTTACAGGACTCCAATTTATATGAGGGAGTGATACTATTTTAGGTCGCACTAAGGAAACAGGTTTCATAGGGAGGATAGGCACAGGTGACCTCACTCCTAACTGTTCCACATGTGGAAGCACCTTAAGGGTCAGAGTTGAAGGTTTCACCTCAGCTTCATTTGTTGGTGCACATATATGGAAATTGGAAACATCTAACAGAGCACCTTTTATGTTGCAGATAGTTTTAAAGTGATGTTTCACTGAGATGATATGACTTGCTAAAGAGGTTTGAGAGAGGCTAATCCAGTTAACATGGCTGCAATAGCATCATCAAGGGATAGCATGTTAGACGTTGACAACCTTTGCACAGCGAGCTAAAATTGCTCAGAAAAGGCAACGGTTGATTCGCCCTCATACATGCTAAAGCGCATAAAGGCCTGTTTCTCCCTGTAAACACTCTCCTTTGATCCAAATTCAGCCAAAAGAGCCGCCTTCACCTCTTCCCAGGTATGCAGAGTTTCCATGTTAGGAATTATCATCTTTTGTGCTAGATGACTTAAGCAAGGAAGGATGTTTTAAACCTTTTGCTTATTTGTTGTGCCATACATAGCAGCTACATAAACATACAAAAAGAAATCAATGATCCCTTCCTCAGGGGTGTATTTGTCTTTAAAAAGGGGTTTTAGAGGAGCTGCTCCAGCTCTTTAAGACGAGATAGAGCGCTGGTGAGTTGCTTTTCCAGGGCAACTACTCTAAATTCAGTTGAAAGGGGAGAAGTTGAAAGGTTACTCACTTTAAAAGGCCTCCATTTTTGTGTTTGATATTTTGGTGTACGGGGTATCCCCTGTAGTGAGCACCACTTTGTGAGAATCCTAGCTTTTTGATGCTCGCTGGTGCTTAAACGCCACTGAATTCTACAATAAGTTTTATTATAAAAAGGTTAAATACACTAATAGATAGAAAGTTGGTTTATATAATATTTATTAGCGTTGCCGCATGGGGGGAAAAATGAAACCTCTCAATATCTGACTGTTCAGTATTTAAAATGTTATTTAAGGTCAAAGAGGATTCATTGGTAGATTAAGGATAGCTTTTTAATGTCTAAACAAGGAAATATGCAAGTTCAGCATATCAAAGCTCATAAAATTTGCTTTAATTTAGCTGAACAACGTAGTAAAATTAGTGGTAGGCAATATGTACCCGTGGGGTAACTATTTAATACATTTTAGCCAATCCTCATTAACTAAAATTCTTGCACCTTTTGGGGACCTCCGCCAAGCTTATAAAAGGGGGTCCCCACTTAGGTGTTGTAATGGGACTAGATGTGGATGGGGGAGAACCCTTTGATAGATGACCCAGAATAGCCCACATGGTTGGAGGAATCTGATTACTTAATTTTGAGATTAAAACACATTTGGTATTTGGAGAAGTGTTGCCCCAATTCATGGGGTTTCACCAAGAATCAGCCAGAGTCTTTTGGCCAATATTGTCATTATTTTCATTTAAATTATTATTACTTTGAGATTAGACATGTAATTGGCTGATCATATTTGTTGAATCATTACTATTCTTACATATTACATTCTTTTGCCAAAGTTGAGATGGAAAATGTCCAACATGTATGATTACTGGAAGCACAAATCTGATATGGTAACAATTCAGGAAAAACTTGACCTTTATTCACTTAAAATACTACTCACTCCGGCCTAAAATAAACTAGACAATTACTAGTAAAATCTATTAAGACCAAGAAAAAAAATGGTATTAGATATATAATAACTATCTATATAAGTCCCACATGCAACTTTATGACCACCTATTAGAATCACTGTCATCAGTCATTAGAGAATAACTTAATTACTATTCATTTAAAATGTGTCTCTAACTCTCCACTACTAGATTATGAATAAGATATATTGAAATCACCTGATATGAGGGGAGGATACCCCAGTGGTAGAGTATGGACCTTCTACCACTGCCTCCCCAAGTTTGATCCTGGTAATGGACTTTAGGTAGGGGACGATTTTGACTGTGTTGGTTTTGTGCACCAATTCCCCAAACCAAGATAGCAAATAGCAAAGGTGGTCCATGGAGTTCCTGGCCTATCATACGCCGTGCATGGAGGTTTTCCAGGTTTTATCCTCCTTTCCCATTTTCTTCACTTCCCTAATTGGTGCGGTATTGTCCCCAGGTCAGCCCACCTCAAATAAAAATTTAAAATTTTTAAATTACCTGATATGGTTTCAACACCTTCATAATTAACAAAATAAACCTCAGGAAACCACCAGGAGAAGGTAACCCATGAGGGCAGCATATGATAACATGGGACAAGTATAACATATTGAACCAGCCACTACTTTTAAAATGAAGAGATGTCCAACAGAGAAATTGGTCAGGGAAAAACGACTTCAAGGACAATTGTAAATATGGCCTTGATCAATTTGTTATAGCTTAAAGCTAATTCTGGCCAATAAACAATAATATCACTGCTGATAGTAATATAACATGAGTATGTGCAAACTTGAGACTTATACCAGCTGAACACTACATCTTAAGTTTAATAATTTTAAAAAATCTATTTTTTCGCTTTCTGAATTTAAATATAATGAACATCTTAATCTAAATTATAAAAGTAGTCTTTAGCCCCATTATTTCAACATCTTGGACCCCATTACGCGATTCCTGTGGACTAAACTAGGCCTGCTTGTCCTTAACCCAGCGTTTAGCCACGGCATATCTAAGGTCAGGGAGAGCAGCCAACTTAGCTCCTCTGGCCTGTCTCATCTGTTCCTTATCCTTGAGATCCACTCCCACAATTGTCATTCAACCATGAAAGTTCATTGACCTGCAGCATTTGACGTTTTATTGGTCAAAATTCCATTGGCTTGATTCCTCAAGTGGTGGCTATTGCAACCTCAAGTCTGGTAAACTAAAACTATAAAGGTTCATCCCCAATATCTAATGGAAGTCAAATTATCAAATTACCCATAATTGCTAATTTGTGGCCTCCTCCTCAGAAGATTAAAGGTCATCAATATATCATCTTAACGATCAAATACAGTTGGAGATTCCTCCTTGGAAGCCTGCAGTTCATCAGCACTTATGATCTATATTGGTGTTCATCTCCTGATAAATGCACTTGTATTAAAATATGTTGTAAAACATCACCTGGTTAAGATTCAAACACATCCCCCCCACTTTACCAGATTTTCTTCTTCCAACGTATCTATTGACCCAAATTTCTTTGCCCAACCCTCATGACCTAGGTGTTCTGAAGACCCAATATATGTGTATATTGATAAAAACATGAAAAAGTAGATATTAACTGGCGACATTCAAAGCTAATAGGATAGCATACCTACAAAGAAAGTGTTCAGTAACCATTGCCAACAAGACTGGTGGCATTAACCATACTTTAACTTAAGCAGAAATCATGATAATATTACAATTAGTGATACAAATACAACAAAAGTAGTCACAGCATTTTGATAATCAATTGCGTGTTCTTAAAAACTTAGTGTGCACCCTATCTACAAAATGACTATTAGAAATGTCCTTAGTTTTGTAGGCATCTAATTCCAACTTTTCAATGGCCTCAAAGAATCCAACCCAAAGCTTTTCTAATTTATTCTGTCATCTGAACCCATGAGTATCACGATAATTGACCCTATTGCAAATTTCAAAATCAGAAGTGCTAGTTGTTTTCCCCTCCATATTCTTTAGCCTTGAGCTTCCGCTTGAGAGTATTGGCATAGATGGAGGACTGTAGCCCTATCAAAATTTCCGTCAAGCTCATAAGATACAGTAGGGGCTTCATTTCTGGACTTTGTTCTAGCGTGGATATAAAATTGTGGCAAATTCGCTCAACGCCTAAATACCAATTCATAAAAGGATTGCCCCATTCGCGAAAAATAATTTAAATTAGAGTCAAAAGATACATTAACATATAAGTTACCTAGCTGGAAGGTTTTTAAGTGACAAGCTTATTCAAGGTAGCAGCCAAAGAAAAATTTACCCTTTTAAGCAAGCCAGAGGTTTGGATGGTAAGGTATAGTAAGTACTCCTCATATTCCCATTAACTTGTTTAACTTCAAGATGATATGTGTGGTAAAGTTGCTGCCGTCTTTAGTTAAGATAAGCTGAGGAAGACCATGCCAATAAATCAGCTTCTCCTTTTAAACCTAGCTTCACTGTTGGTATATACTTTAGCTATAGCACGCATTTTTACCCACTGAATCAGGTTATCAATAGCTATAATGACATATCATCTTTACTCTGTGATCATAGCCAAAGGCCCTACTACATTGATGGATATAGTATGCCACGTGAACTCAGGCTCCACTAGCCAGAAAGTAGTGGATTTTTTAAAGGGCTTGTGTTCCTGACACAATGCACAACAACCAAGATTTTTTGCGATGTCAAAATTAAGGTTTTAAGTAATACTTCCATTAAAATCTCCAGAGTTTGCTTCAGGATCTTCATGACCGGTTACATTATGAGACATGTTGATAATTGCAGTGTGTTTGGATGGCTTTTGAAATAGTAGGGATTTTTCCCCGCTAATTTTGAGCAATTTAACTTTAATGATCTTTGTGATTTCCATCTCTTGTTTATTGCTTACTAAATCTCCAGTGGCTGTTCCCCAATATCCCCAGTACGCATCTTCTCATATATCACATCTGCTTCACTCTGCGGCATCAGAATGGTTGGCAATCACAACAATATAATGGCGTTTTGATGCGTGGCACCTTCTGGGTGCACAATCTCATAATCATATACTTGTAACTTAAGGCCCTTTGCCAACATCCCCTCAAGATCCTTCAAGTTATGAGTCATCTCAGCGAGGAATTATCTGTCGCCACAATAAATGGACTCCTTGGATATACACTCTGAGCTGCTTACAGGTGTATATTACCACAAGGCATTTCCTTCCAGTCATATTATAATTTCACTCTTGCTTACACAGAGTACAGCTTGAATATGCTACAGGGTGTTGGATTCCAAATTCGTACACCTGGATCAACATGGCACTTAATGCCATCAAGGATGCATCAGTTTGAATAATTAAAAACCAATCAATATTTGAAAATCTCTATGTTGGTTTTATTACCACATAAATTCTAAGAGCATCAAAGTAGCCCTGGGCTTTCTTATTACATAAAAACCTTTTTTGGGATACTTTAACAGCTGAAAAAGCAGATATTCAATGGAAGCAAAGTTCTTAATGAAATTAGCAATAATAGCTGGTATTACAAAAAAATTGCACATCCTAAACACTCTTTAGTTAGGACATGGCTGAATTGCCTCAACTTTGTATTTTTGAGGGTGTAGTTTATCAGCGTCTACCGCAAAACCAAAGTACTCAATCTCCTTTTTGAAGAAGTGACATTTTTGGGGGTTTATCTTCAGATTTGCCACTAGTAATTTTTTGAAGATTTCTCTCAAGTATTCAAGGTGATCTGTAAAAGTGCGCACAGAACATTGATATTGTCTAAGTAGACAAGACCACATAACAACTTCAGATAGCCTAACACTGTATCCATTGCTTGTGGAACGTTGCCAGTGCATTACAAAGACCTTGAGGCATCCTCATTAGTTGATATAGTCCATGACCCATAATGATCGCACATTTTTATTGATCATCCTTAGGTAGATCAATTTGCTAGTTCCCAGATATAAAATCCTTTTAAAAAGAAGTTTTCCCTCATAAGTGATCATGAACATCATCAATTCATGGTAGCGGGTATGAGTTTTATTGTTATTTTATTCAGCTGATGATAGAAAATGATAAACTAGTTGGATCCATATTTCTAACAAACAAGATTGGAATCGCCCCAGGGCTAGAAGATGGGACCAATAACCAATGATCAAGTGGTTTGGCAACCTCATTGGCAACTATTGCCTCACTCCCCTCAGTTATCTGATGGGCTGCATAAGAATCGATGGCTTATTTCCAATGGTAACTTTATAAACTGTACCTTTGACACAACTGAGGTCATAATCATCTTAAGCTAAATCCCTGAAATACCATTCAAACTTTACAGGAATGTGGTCTTTTTGTTATTTGAGATCTTCATTAAAGTATCAAATTGAATATGGAAAGGATTGCCTGAAGTTTTGGGTCATTAGATAATCCTATTCTGTTCAACTGACTAAAGGCATGAGAGGATAAAGTACTATATAAGGAACTAAATGAACAAAGGCCACTACATAATTCTTTTCTATCTGTCTTAACCTATCCAATAGGATGGCATCTTGTACCTGAATTTCGCCATGTCCAGTAATTAAAATTCTAGGAGTAACATGGAGTCAGTTCTACCTTCCTGCCAAGGTACATGGATTTCAGCATACAAATATTCAGAAATTCCAAAGTAAGTCTGGCTATGATGCACTTCTCCTAGGAATAACAAACATCGGCATTTGTGCCCTTAAGGGAATTACCTACATTCAATAATTTGAACCAGTAGCAGCACAAAACATTTATTATTCTGATGATACGTTACTGGATAAAAGCCTATCAGCATGTTCTAGACTAAAATAGTTTTTATTCAGGGGTGGTATTATATCTATTTTAAAACTTTGTTAAGGTTTGCCCTATACCCTGTGCATATTATTTTGAAATTCACATTAAACCCCATAATGTTGCATGAAATCAGTGCCAGTCAATATCTCATAACTCTTATTAGGCAGAACTATTGGCAGTATAATAACAAGGAGTAATCAAGCCATAGAGGCAAGGTGCTATATTATCCCCAAAATGTAGCGGTATGCAGTCCCGCCATTCCATAAACCTTATTATGATCCACATCAAGTGCAAGCTTTAACTTTTTGTTAAGTTCATAAGGACAATATTAGTTGGATCTCCATTGTCAATGATAGATGAAATCTTTATTTAATTACTTAAAATTTAGCATAAGTTCAATCAAAATAAGAGGAAATATTATTTCTTGAACGATTGTGGCATTATTAGCCAAATCAAAGTATTGGTAAAGTTGTTCAGCTACATTGGGACATCACTCCCTAATGGTGTCTAAGGAGATCAATTTGTTTACATTGTCCAATGTACTGCTATCAGCCTTCATGTACGCTTGCATGGCTTGAGGCTGCCTCACAGATTGTCGTGACATCTTTTCAATCATTTCAGACTCAGTGGTCTCTTCTTGCACTTGAAACCACATCAGCCTTGTTACTCATCTTGGTTGCTCTATATGGTCACTTATTAACTTAAGAAAAACTTGAGTATAGGCGGAAATAGAATGTTCCATGTCTATTCTGGCTGATAGTTTCTCACGTAAAACACTTGGTTGTTGGCAGATACAACCATAAGGAACTCATCCTTTTATTTTGGCAAGTTAGCATAGAATAACTGTACTTATCACACTTGTAACAAATGACTGATATCTTATATTTCCCTTTCTGAGTTTCTTGAACAAACTAATACTAGCTCTGAGGTTGGCTACTATTTAGTCTCTATCAAAGGAATTTCCAACGTAACTTTTATCGCCAGTATTAATGTTATCATAGCTGTTGTTGGGGAATCAAAAGTGGTCCACCAAAGCCATAAAAATTCTACTATCCAAACAGTCTTTGTATCTGCATTTGAGGTGGAGATCATAGACTGATTCAGCTCCTTATGACCCTGCAGCACCGATTTAAATGCAATCTGAGCACCAAATTAGTCAACTCCTCTGCCCCAGTGAGTATCTAGGCCTATTAATAGAATTTGTTAGCAAAGTTACAAGGGTCTCATCTTTTCAGAATTGAATTTCCAAAAAAATTTTCTTCTGGTTGATGGCATGTTCAGGGCTGCCAAATCTCCCATAATGCCTCCTTAGCTTCCACATAAGTCCACACATTGTGCGGCTAATTGTAGTAGTACAAAACGACTTGTAACATCAAGACAGTTGAGCACGTCATTATTTTGGATAATCACACATCCTATTAAGGTCATTTAAAAATCCTAAAAAAGGCAGAGATATATTCCTTTGAAACTCCAACAGCTTTAGAGCTGAACAAAATTCCACAATCTCAAGGAGACTGTTACAGTATCTCCTCATTTGCTAGTGACTCTAATTGATGAGGCAGGGCGCCATAATTGATAAACAGCCGGGTTCTCAGGAGCCCTCCGCAGTTTTATGGCTGGACTTAGAAGGGCTCTCATCCTCAAAAGAGGATCCCTCTATAAAGAGGTCAAAGTCATCTTCAGGTTTTTAACAATGGCTGGTGGTTCATTCCAACTTGGATGGATGATCAGTGAAGGCCTTCTTGAATTTCTTCCTGTTCAACTTACATGTTTTGTAGTTTTTGATACTATTGCTACAGTTCCTCTAACATTATAAGCTGATGGAAAATGTCATCATTGTTTGAAAATTTCAATAGCAGCATGACTTGATCTTGCATTTTAATCATGTCTGAAACCTGGTTCATTATAATACCATCCATGGCCGTGACTCGTTCCATCAAATCCTCCCTTACCCAAGAGATATGAAACTAAAGCTGTAACTTTGAGGCTTGATACCTATGCACAAGCTCCCTTAATTTCATCCCGGTATAGAGTCTTCATATTGCTAATAGCAGGTGCAGTTTTTCAATATCTTTAGCTTCTTTTTGCTTATAAATGAATAATATATTGACTCATATTTTTATAGCGGCCTCCATTTTATTTTACTCCAATTCCACTTTCTTAAGGGTCTGGCCCTCATCAACTTCAACTTAGCAGTTCCCATCTTCACTTGACAGTTCTTGTCTCATACTCTTAACTCTTTACTTACAGACAATGTCAGCCCAGAAACCCCTTTAGAGAGCACCACTTATTGAAAAGCGGCTAAAGCACAGTTTTGCAAGGATTTATCCCTTAACTACTAAAGTTTCATGTTTGTCATCAGGAAGCCCAATTCTGAGCCAATACCAGTTCTGGCAAAATTGACTTTTGTTCACTTAAAAATAATTAGTCACTTCTAGCCTGCAATAAGTTAATATGTTTCTAGTAAAATTAAGAAAGACTGTCAAGAAGACGGCAGATAAAGTCTAGATTGTCCTTCTAGTAGTGTTGCAAAAGCACCCAAAAGGCAAGCCATAATGTTAGAGGCATTGTCGATCAAATGACATTGACTTGTGAGGGTGATGCATAACAATTGAGCGCTGGTTAACTACAAGTGTAAACAGAAACACAATAAAAAATAGGCTATTGCAACACCAGACTAGTAGGCCTTGATCTGGGGAGGTGTGCAATTGTATTTAGCAGTGTGGGACTCTCCATAGGAGAGTTTGGTACAAAAACAGTGACTTGGGGGCAGATACTTGCCTGGAGTGGAGCCAGTTGTGCCCACAGGATTCCAATATCCTGCTGGCGATTGGCCTCAACAAATTGGGTTGAGTTCCAAGAAATTCTTTAAACAATAAACCAGTTGACTGTAGTAGAAAATATAGTTACAATCTTGACTGGTTTTTTCACTAATATGTGGCCCAAGTGGCCACATTGTTTGTGCCATTGGGAGTTTGGCAAGAAAAATTGATATAGATAAAAATTTTGGGAACTTGGTGAGATTTTAATGAATATTAAATTAAAAAATTGACCTTCATTTCCTCATTGTGTTACTACTGATTAAATAGATGGTTGATTTGATGAATAGCTTATAAAAGCATGGGATTAAGGCCCTCAAGGTTTGATCTAACACAGCAAACTTTGAGCAAGGGCAGTAAATAAACTCAATTTGAACCAACTTTGAAAGAGTCAGCTGCGGGCCAAGTTGCTATTAATTTTGACCTCAGACACCTAAATTGAACTTTTACTACGTTTTAACAGTTAGTGCAAAAGTGTCTCGCCCAACGGGCAACAGGAACCTCCCAAGGCCACCCCACTTAGGGGAGATCCCACGAGGTCAGAAATGAGTTTGGGGTAATCCACTGCACCCAGTCGCTTTGGCATCCTTTTTGCTAAGTATGATCCATCAAATGATGTTCCTAATATTTGAGGGGAGGGTTCCGAGTTGGAAGCAACTTTTGACAATGACCCAACGCCATCAGCAAAATCTTCTGAAGATTTTAAATTTTGCACATCCATCTTAAAAGGTAAATGCCAGTCAGGCTTTGTTCCCAATGTTTTAAGAAAAGTCTCAAAGTGGTGAAAGCATTTCCCAATGGCCTAATGCCATTGGCAGATTTGGCTGAGGATTTGACACTGGACACATTCTTCTTGGGGGGTACACACTTGTTGGGCTTTGTTCCTGATGTTTTTGAGGTAAGTTTCAACTCAGCAACAAATTCACAATTACCCGATGCAACTGTCAAGTCTTTCTGAGAATTTAACTATTGATAATTCATTTACTGAATGTGAATGCCCATCAGGCTTCGTTGCAAGGGTTTAAGGCTTTAAGACCTTAATTTCAAGGGCTTATTGCCATTGACTAATAATGACCTTTAGGACATTGAGGGTGCCGGCTCTCAAGTACTTCAGCGCGTTTTTACTCAATTTTTCGCACTAATTTAGCAGAAGCAATTGTGAGAACAGGTGGTGGGATTTTAAAAGGGAGATCTGTTACCCATCACTCGTCTACCACATGGGCAAGATTGCCCCATGAGACGAGAAGGACAGCTGACCTTCTCAGCTCCTTTTAGTAGGGAATGGGAACTCCACCCAGTCTAGGCAGAGGGGGCGCTCCCCCAGACTTTCATTACCCTTCCCTTAAGCCAAGGGGGGCGCCGCCACCAGGGAACTGATTAAGGGCCACATTTTTGTGAGCCTTAGGCAATGTTGATCGCCATTATAGTTTTAATCTTTGGGGGAGGACGAGGAGCTTCTGGGTGGGTGGCATGGAAAGCCTCAACTAGCTCCAAGAAGCTTGCACAATCTTAAGCCTTTACCCAACTGTTCTCATAGGCAGCATAACCTTAAAAATTGACAAGATATTGGACAGATCACCAAGATTTGTGAGAAAGATAGGATGTCCTCCACTTCAGCCTTCTCCAAACCTTTGTTAACAATAGGCTTTGGATCCAAGAGGTATCCCCTTGAATTGGGACAACTGAGGCACATGGAAGACTTGGAGTTGATTCCAGTGGGGTGGCAATTTCAAATGTAAAGCACCATTTCCCAAATCTTCTTCCACCAAGTGAGGACCTGAGCACTTATTTGCATACTTACATGAGGGAAACTGCATCCGCTTATGGTGCATGTCTAGCATGACATATGAACCCATTTTTATTTCATGAATTGAAGCTGCTTACAATCTGCAAATCGTTTGTAGTCACATATAGCATTGGTTAGATTCCCTGAACCAAGGACTGTGTTGCTCAAATATTATGGGCATAATAAGATGCAGCTGGTACTCTTGGCGAAGGCACAGGCAAACTTAAAATGGGGGTTAAACCCCAGAGTTGTTTCATATGGGGAAAACCAGTGAAGGCATGCTACGTTATTATATGCAAACTGAGCGAGAGGAAGATCATCAACCCATATATTCTGAGTGGCTGCAGCATAGCACCGCAGGTACTGTTCCAGAATCTGGATAACCCATTCAGTTTTTCCATTAGACTGGGGATGGTATATAGTGGAACAACAGGGCGTAAATTTCAAGATTTCAAAGAGCTCATTCCAGAATTGTGCTGTAGCTGGGGCACACAAGTCGCTGACAATCTCCTGTGGAAGGCTGAACATAGAAAAACATGGCGCATGAAGAGACGGGAAGTTTCCTCAAAAGTATTAGTGGAGGAGCATGAGATGAATAGGAAAATTTTGTGAAGCGTTCACCAACCACCATTACTGCAGTAAACCCATTAGAACAGAGAATAACAATAAAGTCCACAGACACCAATGTCCATGGACCCTCAGCCTGCTGTAAGGGGTGAAAGAACCATTTCTTCCAGGCCAGTCTGACTTAGCCCGCTTTGAAGTTACACAGTCTGCAAATCATGCCAGAACATTCTTTGACAAGCCTATTCAATTATTGGTACTCTTGATTAAGTCAATACACTTCTTATTTCCTGGATGTACAACTGCGGAGGATTGTGATGAGCCTGAATCACTTTGGCTCAAAGGAGGGGAACAAACCCAAACCTGCGATTGAAATTGAATGAGGCCATTGGTCAAAGAATACAAGGAGTGTTTTGAAGCTGGGAGGGGCACCCGCTCAAGAAGGTCCACACCTGCACAGGCCATTTGCGTTGCTAAATCCTGGGAGATTAGGGGCTCGTCTAGAGCTAAGTTTGCTGCTGAAACCATGTGAGGTACTGTAAGTCTTGGGGAGCGCCCTCTCCGTTTGAATCAGGGGGTGTTTCCTTTTCCATCAAGAAGGGGCTAAGAAAGCTGGCAGCCCCCTTGTCACCCAGGGCGACCTTGCTCATGTAGTGGACAAGTGGTAGGTGACAGCGTACCCTTAAGGATTCCACTCCCAACCCCAGTTCTTACTTCTGAATAATTATTGGGGCGAATTAAGGGAATCTGTAGCAAATTGGCAATAAATTGGCACCCACTTGAGGCAAAGAGGCCAAGTACAATTAACAGCGGTAAATCTTCAACATTAGTAGCCAACAATCGAGATCTCAGCAACAAATCCCTATAAGCATGTGGTGGGATTTTTGCCCATATTCCCAGCTGGTTAGAATACCAGAAATTGCTAGGGGATAATTCCCCGATGTGAGGTGAATTGAAATCAGTTGACCCTAATTTTATGGAACTATGTTTAAGATTTTTAGGTTATTCTACTAGTCAGATTTGTCAGGGATCAATCCAGATGTATGCTTAAGATCTCATTGGGAAGAGTTGCCAACGAAATAGGGGCATCTGATAGTTGTTTAATTATCAGGTGTACCAATTAGGATTGGTCAGGTTTTATCACCAACTGATTGGTAATGTAAGTAGTAAGTTGCAAGGTGAGTGATGCCACATGCAACTAGTAAATTGGTAAGTTGGTTTGTGACCTGTCTTAATGGGTAACAAGTTCCATTACCTAAGCCAGTCGCTTGCCAAATATGGTTGGTTTTCTTGGATCAAGAGGAAAACGTTAGGGACACATTTTCTGACTCTTTCCATTTTAGGTCTCAACGATGTCCAATGATGGAATCCTAGCCAGGATGTGGAAGACCATTTCTTCTGAGATGAGGATGGGTGGTTCAACAGCAATGGCTGCTATTTCATCAAAGAGGTGTCAACTGAGGGTTGAATGCTGAATCCCCCACTATAAATTCCCTATAATCCACTAATAATAAAAAACAGAAAACAGAGAAAACAGTAAATAGTATTTTTTACCATAGAGTATATAGTAGATATACCTATCACTTTTATAACAGTATACAGTTGTTGGGATTTTTGCCCATATTCCCAGCCTGCTAGATTACCTGGTGTTGCTAGGGGAAAATTCTATAAGGCGAAGTGAATCAGAATTTGGTTGTCCCTTGAATTTCAGAGATTTATGTTTGGGGGATTTTGGGATATTTGCCTGGTCATATCTATCGGGGATCAATCCAGATGAATACCTAATATCTCATCAGGCGGAGTGGATGACGAAATAGGGGCATCTGATAGTGATTAACTATCAGGTGTACCAATTGGGATCAGTCAGGTTTCATCATTAACTGATTGGGAATGAATAGTGAGTTGTGAGGTGAGTGATGCCATCTGCAACTAGAAAATTGATTGGTTGGTATAGTGACCTGCCATAATGGGTAAAAAGTCCCATTACCTAAGCAGGTCACTAGCCAATTATGGTTGGTTTGCTTGGATTGAGAGGAAAACGTTAGGGACACGTTTTCTGATTCTTTCTGTTTGAGGTCTTGAGGACGTCCAATGATGGAATCCTAGCCAGGATGGGGAAGACCATTGCTGCCAAGACAAGGAAGGGTGATTCAATGGCAATGGCTGCCATTTCAATGAAGAGGTGTCAACCAAGGGTTAGATGGCCGAATCCTCTTTTATATAATTCCCTAGGATTCACTCTAATAAAAAACATTGAAATCACAGCCATTAAAACATTATTATTAGTTTTATTAGTAATATTGTCAATTTGGTTATAGTTAGGCTATCAGCATCCAGTGTGAAGTTCCATCTCAAGGATATTATTGCAGAAGGCAATAATTGGAAGACTCTCATAGAGAAGAGTAGAGATCCGAGCAGGGATCTAGAGATGAAGGGAACCACAAGCAGGGATAGCTGCTGACTGTGTGTTGGGCCAAAAGAGACTGTCATCAGGAGATCTTGATGAAGATTGGGTGCACAGTAATATAGGGAACAAATCCCTACAAGTACAACTTATCAAGTATTTAATCAGAAGTACTGGCTGAAGCGTTAGGCTAGATAATGGTTTGAACTCAACTACAGATAATAGTCTCCATACTATTATTGGATAATATATTCTATACAACGCGAGGTGCATGAGGAAATTGAACCTGTGCAGTAAAAATGTTATTGGGTTGATGACCAATATCAACCAAGAGTAAATTTTTACAACAGAAGATATACTTAGTAAAATTTATCTGCATCCATTTTTTCTATCCTTTCTCAGGGATATTATTGCTTGTGTGATAATTGGAAGACTCTTTAAAGGAAAAGAGTAAGTATCTGAGTAAGAATCCAGAGAAGAAGCAGAATCAAATTGGGGATTGCTGCCAACTGTGTGTTGAACTGGAGAAACTGTCAATGGGAATCTAAGAGAAGGTCAGGTTAGATGGTACAAGGGAACGAAACCATATTTTGAGACATCATAAGTATTCTGAGATGAAATACTGGCGGAGCGAGTGTCCAAGATCTAGGACTTCCATTCAACTATGGATAATAGTCATCATACTATTACCAATCGATCATATTAATACTATACAACGCGGACAAATTGCACAAAACCTGAACCTGTGCAAGTAATAAGTTTATAGGGTTTATTGGCTGAAAATAATCAAATCCCTTGAATTTTTACAAAGTGGTGCTCACTACAGGGGTGTTGTTGAATAGAAGAGATTAGAACATGATGACCTATTAGGATGTTTCTAATTCTGGCAATAAGTTACTAAGGAAAATAACATTAATGAAGACAAAATGTGAAGTAGATCAGGTTCATTGGCGTTCACCCAGCTTAGAAGTGGAGCTCCAAGTGAAGAAAATTGAAGATACTCAATATTTAGGAAAAGGACTTGCAGCCTAGATATGGAACTATCTAGTGCTGCAAGAAAACCTGTTCCACCCAACATCTACCTGAAATGAAAAGGCTCAGCAGGGCCAACTCAGGTTGAAGCTGGGTCCACTTGAAATAGTCCCAAGGAACAGCAGGATCAACTCAGGTTGGTATTAGGTCCGTTATAAATAGTCCTGATAAATGAGTGTTCAGATGAGGCATTGGATGAGATGGAAAGCAATCAATTAAGAAAATTGGATTGCCATACTATTGAAGGTTATGAGGTCAAAACAGGAAACGATTGATCCAAGGTAGTGGAGAGAATCATTTGACTCAATAACATTCAATTAATGATCAGAAATTGCTGGAGACAAATTTATCAATTCAAGATGAAATTGGATGAAGATCTCACTTGACTTGGAACACAAGAAGGAGTATGGGACAGATGGGCTGAATACCACCATATCATGTGGAGCGTATAGCACTTTGCCACTATAATTCAGATCCTTAGTGGTACCTTCACCAGCAATAGTTTTGGCCAACAAAAACTATGACATTCTGATTGGGACAGAATTTTTATTGAATTACGGAGTTAAATGTAACTTCAAGGATAATATGTTGACCATATTGGGTCAGACGTTACCATTGGTCTATCAGACGGATGTGGAAGCTCCACTGAGTAGGAGAAACAACTTCATCAACTTGATATACAATGACGACATTGTCCCAATTTGATACCAATTAGTTGGCAGTAAAGCAACAAGAAAGGCTGACAGAAATCCTAGAAAATTGGGGAATTACACTGATGATCAAGAATTTAAAAACCATACTACCAGGATCACAGATGATAGTTGACATGGGGTTACATAAGAGATACTGGAGCTGCTGTATGGGGAGGTTAAATCCCCTGGAAAAAGTCCAGAGTAGAGCCATGGGTGGTCCTGGAATAATAATGCTGGGCCATGGAGAAAATCGAGTTCTCCTGGCGAATTTAAGTAGAAAATCGAAGAATATTGAGAAGAATCAGATCGTTGCATTTGTTCATCTAATCCCAACAGCTGAACTGAGTAAATTCCATAATTTTTGGGACCTTCGATGAGATGGGCTTACCAGCTGAGGTAACTGAGAGTATCAACATATTAGTTTATAGAGAGCAACTTGCTGATCTGATGGAAGAACAGCAAGAGGAGGTTCTTTAATTGTTCAAAAAGTATTGGGAAGCATTCGCCCAAGATGACCACAATTTGGGATGCATGAGAGATGTGATCCACAAGATTGATACTGGGGAAATTTGCCAATCAGGATGAGACTAATTCGATGGTCAAAGGTGAAAGAAACAGTAGTGGAAGAAGAAATCAGTAAACTAGTGAAGCATGGGCGTCTAGTTCCATCATCAAGTCCCTGGGTGAGTCCTATTCTTATTGTGAAGAAAAAGGATGGCTCTAATCAGGTGGTGATCGACTACCAGAAGCTGAATAAGATTACAAAGAAGGATTCATATCCCCTACCTAGAATTGATGATGCGCTAGATCAATTGGGAAAAGTGAAGTATTTCTCTACAATGGATCTGATATTGGGATATTGGCAAATCAATTTGCAAGAGAGGACCAAGAAAAGTTCACAAATATTACCATGCAGGGGCTATATCAACTGACGAGAATTGTCAGACATTTACCTTTGCAGACAAAAAATAAGAATGCTGAAGGTCAAGTTCTGCCAAAAAGGGAATTGTCAGCCATTTGCAATTATCTGAGGATTATAAGAGGAAATCCCACAATAATAAAACCGAAGCTATCAAAAATTTCAGCCAAAAGTCCCTAGCCAATTCTCAATGGAACCCCATTAATTGGGGTAACACTAGTTTGAAACCTCTATGGGCACCGAATGTAAAATCCCCTGGTTGGATTACTCTGACCTCACCACAGACTTCGGGGTTACCATTGAAAGGCACACCCCCAACCCCAACTAAGTCTTTCAACGCACCTGCGCGGGGACCCTCCCCTTTTATAGGCTTGGTGGGGGTCCCCCAAGGTGCAAAATTTCTCAGGTGGTGATTGGCTCAAGTTCATAAAACTGTTACCTCATGGGTATGTTTGGTCCAATCAGAATTCCCCTTCCTTACTCTTCCCTGAAGTGAGGTTCTGAGTTATGATATGCTATTCCTGCATATTTCCTAATTTGGACTCATGCAGGTTATTCCAAACATATTCCCAAATTCCCCTTCAACCTTCAAAATTACTTTAAATACTAGATAATCAGAGGTTGAGGAGTATCATTTTCCCTTTACCGTGTGCTATCAAAAAACATAAAAATCCGATTTTTCTAGCGCTTTATATTTTAAATTTTTTATTTTATTAAATTATTTGTGGAAACCAGATGGCAAAAGCACCAGCAATCACAACTAAACTGTTTTTCTACAAGGATGCCCTAGGGTCTATGCAATGTGCCTGCAACGTTCCAGAGGGCCATGGACGCTATATTGAATGACTTGAAGTTGTCATGCATCCTGGTGTACTTGGACAATATCAATGTGTTCAGTAGGACGTTTACTGACCATTTACACCACTTGGAAGAAGTATTCAAGAGACTGTCCACAGCTAACCTGAAGATTAAGCTGAGATAGTTTCACTTCTTCAATAAAGAGTTGGTATATCTGGGATTTGTGATCAACTCTAATGGATTGCAGCCACAAGCCCAGAAGATGGAAGCCATAGAACAAATGGCTTTGCCAAAGAGTGTCTAAGACATCCAAGTGTTCCTTGGAATGGTCAGATATTATAGAATTTTTATTTGGGATTTTGCCATAATGACCGAGTCCTTATTCCATCTGTTGAAGGATTTAAAGAAAGGTTCATATGGAATGAAGAAGCACAGAAATCCTTCCATGAGTTATGACTGTACCTGATAGATTCTCTGATTTTGAAATATCCAAATTTTAATCAAGAATTTATTATGCAAACCAATGCTTCATTAACAGCGATTGGCACCACATTGAGCCAAGTAGATGAACTTGGGGATGAACATCTGGTGGCATATGTGAGCTGGACTCTCAGCCACTGAGAGGAACTAAACCATAACTGAGTGTAAATGCCTTGCAGTCATTTACACCTGTAAATAGTTTCAGTTGTACATCCACAGAATGCACTTCCAAGTGGTGACAGACCACTCCTCATTACATTGGCTTCACAATTTGTGAGAACCAGAAGTACAAATGGTCCAATAGGCATTGAAGCTACTGGCTTACAATTATGAGATTGTCCACTGAGAAGGAGCTTCTCACCAGAATGCGGATGGCTTATCATGGTTACCAATGGTCCAGATGGTATACCAGCAGGTGGTTGAGCTATTCCAGAGAATGGTCGGTGGAGAAATTGGGAACAAGCCCTGAGAAATCTAAGGTGCACTTCAAAAAGTGATGGGAAATACTGAGACCATGGATGGACAAGTGTTTAAGACAATTAATGGGAATCAGTTACTATTTTTCAAAGCCATCGGAGAGAGCAGCTATAATACATGCAGCTCATTAGGTTGTCAGGTATGGAGGCCTAAGAAAAATGAATGACCATATTTGCCAGTACTAATACTGGGAGTCAATCAACTATGATGTCACCAACTATCTAGCTTGTTGTGTGGAGTGCCAGTTGCACAAGACACATAAGAATACAACTGGATACCAACTGGTCCACCCTGGATTTTGCTTGGCATACAGTGTCCATAGACATGATGGGACTGCTGATGATGAGCACAGAGGGATCAAGTACATGATAGTTGCAATCAATCGTCTGATAAGATGGGTCAAGATGAAGGCACTGGCGAAAGTAGACACTACCAGTATTACAAAGTTCATCCTGGATCAAGTAGTATAATGACATGGATGCCTGAAGGTCCTGCTTAGTGACAATGGGACAAACTTCACATCTCGTGATACTGCAGCTAAATGAGATGATGGGGATCTTAGGAATCATGTCTATACCCTACCAGATGGAGACAAACGGACTGGTAGAATGAGTTAATGGAACGCTGGCCATGACGCTGAGAAAGCTGGTCATAGGAAGAACTTATGCATGAGGAATATACCTGAGTTTGGTGACTTCGCCTACAATATCAGTCATCATACAGCAATAAAAAATAACACTTGAGTTGCTATATGTGAGGAAGGCCGCGTTGCCATTAATTTTATACTCAGTGGTGAAACCAACATCAGGGATGAGTGCTGAGCAGTACCTGAACAGATAGATGAATATTCTGATTAGAATGCAATCACAAGCATTTGGTATGACTTTGAATAAAAGGATATGAGCAGAAATGATGGATGATAAGAACTGACCGTCATTATCAGATTATTAAATAGGTGAAAGAGTTGCCTATTGTAATATGCATGGTTTTGGAAGAAGAAACAAACTGGATGCATTGTGGTCAAGTCCATTTGAGATTATTGTCAAGATGGCAACAGACGCCTACTCTATCAAGAACATCTTGGATGAAAGACTAGTAAATTGAGTCCATGCTGAGTATTTGAAGCAATAGATCGATGAAAAAAATAACAAAAAAGAGTTCCCAAAGGACCGCTGAGCCATTGAGATGGTTGTGTCCTAATGATTAGGTCAAGTCTGGAAAAAGGTCATCTGAACCATAGAAAACTGGTATGTCTAAGAATACCTAGGATCCAGTTTGGGAGAAAAAGAAAAGAGATGGACCACTGAACCAAAACAAGGTCAAGTCCCATGAAAAAAGAAGAAAAAAATAAAAAGATTGATAAATATTTCTGAAAAAAATATATTAAAACTGCATAGAGGAAAACAAATATATTTTAATACTTTTTATTTTTCTTTTGATTATCCTTGATTTGGGGATGATTTCACCTATGTCGCCTCTTGGGGAGTGAGGATGTATCGCAGTAGGAATGAATAACTCTTAAAATCTATGTGAGATTGGACGCTAGTGAGGGATAAACCTACATGAAACCAAGTTCATTGAGCGAATGTAGATACTTGTGAGAAAGTGACTAGGGGAAGGGAAATTGAGATGTCAGAAGAAGCCAATCGCAATACTCCAGAGCAGGGAGGGAAGCAACAGTACAGGAAGAGGCAGTCAGTGAATAACCCTGAGTAATCCCAATATGGTACCAGAGCCAGAAGATTAGTCTCGAGCATTTGCTTATGTGTCATGGTTGAATGACTTTATAGTGGGAACCAATGCCAAGGACAAGGCTGGGCGACAGGAGGCCCAGAAGGTGAAACTTCAGGATCTTACTGACCTTAAACACACTTTAGACCAACGCTGGGTACAGGCAAAATATGCCCAGGTTGGCACTAATGGGGTACAAAACGCCCAGCCCCCTTGTCATGGCCCAGTCGTTGAAACGAACAATCTATGTAAAGAATGAAGATGGTTTGATTTGCTTAATTGGAGAATGAAGGTTCAAATCCCATTCAAGTTACAAAATCATGCACTCAGGTAAAATACAGCTTCAATCAATCACTTGAGTGAAGGCACCTTTGGTTTATTTTACCAAATTGGACGGGAGCATTTGCCTATTGGAGTGTCAAGGCTTGGGCACACTTCTGCAGACCAATAATTACCCCATCCCAGTTCAAATAGGTTTTTTGTGACCAACATTCCTTGTTGGTCGACTTTCCACAAATAAGTTTACCCATTTTTTACATTTTCTTATGGTTCCTTGGGTAAACTTGGGTGCAGACCTCTTTGAGGAGGTCTCCAACTATGTTGGCCACTACATAATTTCCCAATTTACAAAAATTTCAGGTGCTCCATTTGGCCACTCTGATCCCCTCCAGATTGATGCTCCCAAATCTCCTGGCACCGATTTACACTTGATTATGGACTTCCCTCTGGGGTCCACTCAAGCTGTGTTGTTTCTTGCTTACCTGGTATTGTATATCGCGCGCTACACCCTTGCCTTGGGTCCCTTTTGTACGGGCACCATTCAAGGTGCCTTGTTTCCCATTCTCTAAATGGCTAGTTCCCTAGCATTGTGGGTTTGCATCCCATACCACCTTGCCGGAAACAAGAGAGTTACAGACACTCTCTTGAAATTAGTTGACCAACCCTTTTATTATATGTGCCTGAGAATTATCCATGTGGGACTTTTGTTATTTGTAAACTGGGTGCGCTGGCCATTTGTCACTGCCACGATGGTGCTCACCACAAATTTCACATTTGGTTTTGTGTTGGTGCATCTCAGCATTATTCTTGCAACTACCAGTTGGGTAATTCCCACCCTTCCTGCTTGTACCTGATGGTCTAAGACTTTTTGCGATCCTGTTGTCATAAATCCCCGCCTTTCACCCGAGATTTACTCAGAAATTCAACAGGCCTTGACTTCCCTTGAACCAAAACCCTCTTTAGAAAATAATAATTTGTCTAATTCATGTCCGCTTTTTCAGGGAATGGATCTGTTGTCCCAGTTGTCTCCAGAAGCAGCTGACTGGGTTTTTGCAGTATTCTGCACTCAGCGACTCTTGTGGCAATCAGTGGAGGGCTTGGAGCGGGTCTTGGAGCAGAGTCATTCTGACAGAACATCCCTTCATTCCTTCTATGAGTTCTTTTTGCTGCGTCAAGTGGATCAGCTGATGAAAGTATATATAAATGAATTCTGCGAAAAAGCCCAGGCCTTACCATCGCAAATGAGGTTAAAACGACATTTCTCCCTTTGACTTTGGACATATTGGTGCAAAACTCCCCAATTTGGCAGTCTCCCTTCCAACTTCGATCATCTTGTTGAAACCCTTTGGGGTAGTTTCACCGCCCCAACCTGGAAGGGTCAAGGTAATTTGGCCGTCATAGGTTCACCTGGATTGAACTTTATAAATATGGAAGCTTAAAAGTCACATGCGGTTTTCAGAATGAAGGAATCTTATCCTTCTAAACCTTCAAGTTCCTCAGCATTTGAAGCTGAACAATGATCTAGCCCCAAGACTAAATCAATGGTTTCAGAAAATTCCACCAAGATGATGTCACCCGCGGCCGCCCCTATAAATACTGCATCTGCAACTAGTAATATTTTTTAAATTGTGAAGCGCTTCCCTCCACTTCCATCTCCGTTTTGATGGAAGCTGATGATCCAGGTGAGTCTAGATCCAAACTTATCCACTAACGGAATGAGGTTAATGGGTTTCCTTTGCGCTGCATTCCTGTGGGGCAAGTTGAAGCATTGACATTGGGCTTCAGGTGATGGCCCAGGATAATGATGTACTCCTGAACCTCATAGCAGGTATGGGGTCGTTAGAGCCTGGAAACGCGTTTTATCACGCAAAGGTTATATCCAAAAACGAGCCATTTATTAGCTCTTACAGCTTGGATGAGGACCCTATTCCTGTATATCAGATTACCCCTGAGAACCCTCATTTTACCCCTACCATGATCCGGGGCACTCAGGAGGTGGAAAAGAGCTTTGGTCTAAATATGATAAAGTTTATGCACCTGCAGATAATAGGGTGGGGTATGTGACCTCAGTAGTAAGAGTGGCCAACTATTGTTCCATCTTCTATGATTCCAAAACATACTTTTATGGCTTGCTCAAGCCAAAAGAATTTTAGGTGAGGTGGTAGCGTTTTCTGCTTTGAATAAAGCCCATTCTGGATACTTCTTGTTGACTGCTACCCTTACATCTCCTCTGGGGAAGTTCAGCACGACTATTTTAGTGGATACCGGTGTCATTGAAAAGTTTATGGACCAAAACCTTGCTTATTACCTTGAGTTGAGCTACTCGCCAGGTGTTATGGTTAGAGGTTGGACTTCTCAAGGTATCTCCACGCTGAAAATCAGGGGGTTAGTAAAACCAGGTGGGCTCCTATCTTCTGTCCGACCACTTTCAAGCTATCAAGAACATATTGTACCCCATTATTTTGGGTGTAGAATGGTGGAGAAAGTTTGACGTCAGGACTAATTTGAAAAAAACACCCTATCCTTGTCCTTGATGAATGGTCACCAGTTGATTGTTCCTTTGGCTGATGCCCACTTTTAGAGAAAAATGCCCCATTGGCCAGGGATTCATACTCTTTCTCTTGCCACTTTGTTGAAGGCCTCAGTGGAGGCTCCTTTACCTCCCTTTTTGGAGGGGTTGGAATCTTCTTTTGACGCAGCTTCAGCTAATGCACTACCGTACAATTCCAAGTTTGATTGTGACTTTAAGCTCACTGTGGATCTGGTGTGTATAACTTCCCCCATTTACCCATTGACTGTCCGGGAGGAAGAGGCGTTGTATGTGTGGGTGAAGGAACAGTTAGCAAAAGGTGCAATTTTCAGCGTACCTCCCCTGTATGCTCCCCACTTCTTTTTGTGGAGAAGGCCGATGGAACTTTATGCCCTTGTGTTTATTATGGGAATTTAAACAATGTTACTATACCAGACCTCCATCCCATCCCTTTAGATTCATAGATTGCACGTTATTTAGAGAATTCAAAAGTATTCTCCAAATTGAATTGTCTCAATGCGTTCAATCATTTATGGATAAAGAAAGTCCAGGAGTGGTTAACCGCATTCCGCACCAGAAATGGAATTTTCCAGTTTCAGGTCATGCCCTTTGGGCTTAAGAATGCCCCTGCCATCTTTCAATGCCGCATTTATGCTGCGTTGGGGGACTTGTTGGGGTATGCGCGGTTGCCTACATGGATGATATCCTGGTGTTTTCCCCTGATCAGGAGTCCCATGCAGTACACCTTCAACAAGTAGTGGAGAGGTTGAGGGTCGCTCGCCTTACGCTCAAGATCAGTAAATGTGAATACTTCAAGGCCCAGGTCACTTTTCTGGGCAACGTCATGTTTGACCAAGGCCATATGATAAGCCCTGACTAGGAGAAGGCTATTCGTGAGTGGCCCACCCCCACCTCAGCCAAGGAATTGAGGAGCTTTTTGGGGACGTGTACGTTCCTCAAGAAGTTCACGCCCAATCTCTCCAAGGTGGCAGCACCCTTATATAATGCTAGCGGTGCTAAGGTGCTTCAGTGGTCCCCCGTTTTGGAGGATGCTTTCCAAGCGGTGAAGTGCACCCTTTTATCCACGTCCATTCTTCGCCATGTCGACCCTGCAAAGGAATTCATTGTATCTTCTGATACTTCCAAATTTGCCATTGCGGCTGCCTTGTTACAAGTGGACAAAGATAGGACTGAGAAGCTGGTGGGATATTTTTCTAGGAAAATGTCTCTGCCTGAGTTGAACTACGCCGCTTATGACAAGGAGTTATTAGCAGTGGTGAAGGCGCTGACTTATTGCTTCACCACTTACATGGCTCCTCCCAACCATTCCATGTACATACAGACCACTGGGCCTTGCTGTACTACCAAGATCATCATGTCCTAACTCCATGGCAGACCCGTTGGCATGAGACCCTTGCCCAATTTGCATTTTCTTATGAGTTCACCAAGGGCAAGGAGAATGGTCTGTCAGATGCTTCAAGCCGCAACCATGCTGTAGCTCCAGATCCTAAGGAGGTAGAAATTCATAACACCCAGTTGATGATTCCACCAAGTAAGATTCTATCTCAACTTCCTGATTTCATGGTCAACACGTCAGCTCTAGCACCTCTGGAAAATGCAGAAGAATATAGTATGTTCAGAAAAGTAGTTCTTTCTCAGATGTTATCAGCTGAATATACTGTAATCTTTGCTAAGAGCACTCTGAATCAGGAGGACTTATCCAGGGGTTATCATGTAAAGGATGAGATGGTGTGGTTTCAGGGGCGCCTATGGGTTCCTGCTGGACCACTGCGCCTGGAGATCATCCAGGACCATCATGACGGAATCACCGTTGGTCATCCTGAGAAATTAATGACCTTGGAGTTGATATGATGCACTTACAATTGAAAGGGCTTGCCTGCTCAGGTGGGGAGGTATTGTAAAGAGTGCATGATCTACAATCAAATGAAACTTAATTGGCAAACTTTAGCGGGGTTGTTGGTACCAGTTCAAAAGGCTGAAGGGCCCTGGACTTCCCTATCAGTTTTTTTATTGTGGAATTACCCGTTTCTGATGGTTATGATGCCATCATGGTGGTGGACTGCTTTACAAAGTTCGCCCACTTTATTCCTTGCAGAATGACAATAACTGCTGCTGAGATGGCCAGGCTCTTCATCACACATGTATTTGCACTTCTTGGGGTTCCTCAAGAAATCATTAGTGTCTGGGGACCCCAGTTCACTTCCGTCCTTTGGGAAGAGTTGTGTAAAGCTCTTCAGATTCGCCCCTGCCATTCAACTGCCTATCACCCCCAATCAGATGGGCAGACCAAACTAGTGAACCAATGCTTGGAACAATTTCTGCGCTGTTACACCGCCGCAGATCATTCATATTGGGTTTTCACCTTCCCATGGCCCAGTTTAGCTACAACAACACTTTGCACTCGTCAATTAATTTTTCACCCTTTTTTTGCTAACATGGCTTTAACCCCACCTTTAACATGGAGCCCATCTGTGGATCCAAAGTTGAAGCGGTGGTGGACGTTGTTAAGATCATCAAGATGGTCAACCAAGGGGTTTCCACAAGTTTGGAGGCGGCAATGCTAGTTTATAAGGAGAATGCTGATAGCAAGCGCTGAGTGGGTCCTGCATACAAGGAAGGGGAACTCGTGATGCTTGATGCTCATAACATCCCTATCAAGCAGCCATTCAAAAAGCTGGGTCCCAAGAGGATTGGTCCTTACCGCATCATTAGAAAGGTGGGTCATGCCTCATACCATTTGGATCTTCCCTCCATGTTTCAGATCTTCTCCATTTTTCATGAGAGCAAATTGATGTTGTTTGAGGGCCCCCACCTGAGACTCCCAAGGCTTATCTCGTGGATGGGGCGCCAGAGTGGGATGTGGAGGAAATAATAGCCTCCCACCATGTTAAGAGACGTCTCAAGTACCTGGTATCCTGGAAGGGGTTTGACGTGGCTGAGAACAGTTGGATGCTGGCACGTGACTGTGTACATGCCCAAGACCTGATTGAATCATTCCATAATCGTTTCCCTGAGGCTGCAGGATCAAAGCCCAAGTAAGCCGTTGCTGCTATGAAGTTGTCACCCGCACATAAGAACTTCTCCTTAGTGAACGCCCCTGGAGGGGGATGGAGCCTAAGGAGGAGGAGAGGGTATTGTCATGGTTGAATAACTTAATAGTAGGCACTGATGCTAGGAACAAGGCTGGGTGACAGGAGGCCCAGAAGATGAAGCTTCAGGCTCTTCCTGACTTGAAGCACACCTTAGATCGACGCTGGGTGCAAGCCAAGCAAGCCCAGGTTGATACTAAGGGTGTGCAAAACGCCCAGCCCCTTGTCTTGGCCCAGGCATTAAAACGAACGATCTATATAACAAACAAATATGGTTTAATTTGGTTAATTGGAGAACAAGGGTTCAAATCCCATTTGAGTTACAAAACCATGCGCTCAGGTAGAATACAGCTTCAATTGATCTCTTGAATGAAGACACTTTTGGTGTATTTTACCAAATCAGATGGGAGCATTTGCCTATTGGAGCGTCAAGGCTTGGGCACACTTCCGCAGATCCATAATTACCATGACTCATTTTAAATAGGTTTTTCGTGACCAACATTCCTTGGTGGTCAATTTTCCACAAATAAATTTACTCATTTTTTACGTTTTCTTATAAGTCCATGGGCGAACTTGGGTGCAGACCTCTTTGAGGAGGTCTCCAACTATGTTGGCCACTACATAATTTCCCAATTTACAAAAGTTTCAGGTGCTTTCTTTGGGCCACTCCGGTCCCCTCTAGATTGAGGCTCCCAAATCTCCTGGCACCGATTTACTTTTGATTATGGACTCCCCTCTGGGGTCCACTCAAGCTGTGTTGTTTCTTGCTTACCTGGTATTGTATATCACGCTCTACATCCTTGCCTTGGGTCCTTTTTACAGGCACCATTTGAGGTGCCTTGTTTTCCATTATCTTAACGGCTAATTCCCTATCAGTGTGAGTTTGCATCCCACACCATCTTACTAGAAACTAGAGAGTTACAGACACTCTCTTGACATTCTGGGCTTTGTTAAGAACACTGGACATATGGTCTGGCAGCAAACAAGGGATACTAGATGGGGGTTGCTAAGTCATGCCCCCTATTAAAGCCATCAGCGGAAGATACCAATGTGACATGCCAGAAACGAGATAGTCATGCAAGGAGCAAATGGCATCCTGCAAGCAACGACTACAAGCTTCTCAGAAGCTGAAGCAGAAAGAGCAATGGAAGCTGGGAGAGGCTAGAAGCTTTGTGGCCCAATTTTGAAGAGCTTGGTCAGCAAAGCTCAGCATAAGATGAAATATCCCAATATAGGATGTTCTCAAGATCAGAAATTTTCAGCGCTATGGATAAAGCCTCAGTGACTTGGGCCCTTAATTCTTCGTAAGGGAGTTTGAAATAAATGCTGTTGCTGATGGTGAGTTTGGTGGCCAAGACAGCTGGCTTGTAGTATTGACTGAGTCAGAAGAGGAGCTCTGGAAGCATGTCTGACCCAGCAAGAAAGGAACGATCAAGAGTGAAAGGCATTATTTCAGGAGCATCAACAATGATGTTAGGCGCATCTGCAAAAGGGCTGAATCCAGGAGAGTGTCGAAATCTAACTCTGAAATTGACAACAGAGGAAGTATCGGCCACAAGTTGTTTGATCTGATTGCTAATCTGGTTTCAGAGAAATTGGTTACATTTTCTGGTAATTCCATGAAAGGACTATTCACTGGTGCCAGACTAGGAGTATGAGTCCTGGAAGGACTGTAGAAGAGGTTCCATCACGCAGCCCGACTCATATACTGGAAGAGCTGAAGATCTTGATCAGACAAACTGTTGAGCAACTGTTGGTACCACGACTCAGAATTCAACATATGAGCTGGATGAGAGGGGAAATGTTGGAATTATATGATAGTTGACATTATGCACTCTGAATTAATTAAGTTCTAATTTTAGAGAAAGCAATCTCAAAATTATGAGATAAGCTCTCCAGAGAAGCATTAAGAATGATATGAGCCAAGAGGTTATGAGAAGAAAAATAACAAGGGCAAACATAAATGAGCATTCTTAATTGGGCCATGAAACAAACATTGATGGCTAGAGTCTCCTGTCGAGGATGAGGAGAAAATCATAGTTCTGAGGACCCCAGGCCAAGAATCCTGAATATAGCAGTGGGTCATATGCCCTGATGGGGGAAACCTGGATCCTGGGATTAATATTGTCACAAGTATATTGATCAGTCCAGCATGACAGAAGATTGTGGGGACCGCGCTTTGAGTAGGCAGTAGCAAGGAGGAAGAGGAAGAGAGCTGCATGCCAAAGGTCGTCCCAAGCAGCGTTGAGTACTGGTGATCATACTCTGCTTGAGCAAATGGTGTATTTGAACGAGTGTCCAAAGTGGTGTTATCCTGCCTCAGTTTTTTCTCTCTGAAAATCTAGGCAAGAGGTGGAAATGTGTTGGGTTTTTTGTCCGTATTTCCAGCCAGCTAGATTACCATGAATTGCTAGAGGATAATTCCTTGATGCGAGGTGAATTAGAAATTGGTTGACCATGATTTTGGGGTAGCAATGTTTGAGGGATTTTAGGTTATCCGCCTAGCCAGATCTGTCAGAGATTGATCTGGACAAATGCTTAAGGTCTCATCAGGCAGAGCTGCCAAGATAGGGGCATTTGATAGTTTATTAACTATCAGGTGTACTGATTAGGATTGGTCAGATTCCATCACCAACTGATTGGGAATGAATAGTAAGTTGCGAGGCGAGTGATGCCACCTGAAACTAGCAAATTGATCAGTTGGTGAATGACCTGCCATAATGGGTAATAAATCCCATTACCTAAGCAGGTCGCTTGCCAAATATGGTTAGTTTGCTTGGATCAATAGGAAAATGTTAGGGATACATTTTCAGACTCTTTCCATTTTAGGTCTCAATGATGTCCAATGATGGAATCCTAGCCAGGATGGGGAAGACCATCGCTGCTGAGATGAGGATGGGTGATTCAACAGCAACGGCTGCCATTTCATCAAAGAGGTGTCAACTGAGGGTTGGGCGCTGAATCCCCCACTATTAATTTCCTAAAATTCACTAAAATTACTAAAAAACAGAAAACAGTAAATAGTAGTTTTACCATAGAGTATACAGTAAATATACTTATCACTTTTACTACAGTATACAGTAGATATACTTGGTAAAATTTATCAGCATCCATTTTTTCTATTCTTTCTCAGGGATATTATTGCTGTGTGCGATAATTGGAAGACTCTTTAAGGAAAAGAGTAAGGATCTGAGTGGGGATCCATAGAAGAAGCGGAATCAAATCAGGGATCGCTGCCAACTTTGTGTTGAACTGGAGAAACTGTCAACGGGAATCTAAGATTAGATTGGGTTAGACAGTATGATGGAATGAATCCCTAATTTGAGACATCACAAGTATTTCAAGAGGAAATACTGACGGAGCGTTGAGCTGAAATCTAGGACTTCATTCAAATACAGATAATAGTCGTCATACTATTATCAATTAATCATATAAAATACTATACAACGCGGACAAATTGCACAAAACCTGAACCTGTGCAAGTGATAAGTTTATAGGGGTTATTGGCCGAAAATAAAAAAAAACTTATAAATTTTTACAGCATGTTTTGGTAACCAAAGCTGCTATTACAAACTTTGAATATACTCGCCAATGGCATTGGGCCATTAAAAAGGTTGTGCAGGATTATTACCCACCCCAAATATATCAGGAACAAAGCTCAATGGGCATGTACATTTTTATTAATGAATGCTTTAAAATCAAATCGTCTAGTTATTCTTCAATGGCATTAGGACATCTGGAAATGATGATGTGAGTTCAAGACACTCCCTGGCATATTGCAAACCCTTTCCAATAGTTCTAGTTTGGTCCAACGGACCCTTGAGCGACTGTGTGCAGGTGAGTTTGGCGTCCCAAACCCATTCTCAACCTCATAGAACCGTCCCTACGTGGGGTGGCCTTAGGAGGTTCCCACTGCCCGTCAGGTGAGACACAATTGCTCTAGTCATTGTAACCAAAGTAAATTGCCAATTTGGGCATCTGCGGATGAACTTAAAGCAACTCAGCCTGCCGCTAACAATTTTGAAGTCAGTTTAATGATTCGTTTCCTCACTTGCTTGAAGTTTGTCAGGTTAGGTAAATCTTGAGGGCCCCAATCCCAAGCTTGTATAAGCTATCCTCCAAATTCATAGTCTATTTTAGAAGTCATAACACAATGAGTAAATTGATGATTGAATTTTCTATCTTTAATTTGAATAAAAATTCCATACTACAAATTGGATTTTTTTTCCCTATGGCAAATTTCAAACCCCCAATTCTAACCTCTTTTTTCCAGCTCCAAAACCCACAGACCCTGGGGCTGTTATAGCCTGGTTTGTTGTCAGTTTTTAACTACATTTATGACCTATTGTCACTTGCTGGTGAAATCTCTCAAGCCTAATACAATGTTATATAAGCATCAGTGCCTCTGGCATTTGGGTTTGCCTTCTGGGTGTTTTGGCATCCATAATGGCAGGCCGGTCTAAACTTAACTTGCTGACTTCCTGACAGGTACAATGGATAAAATATGGCTGGGGGAATTACTGTGACCAGATCCGCCTCATCTGCTTCTGCAGGACATTGTTGGGGTTGAGACTTAAGAAGTCAGGAAGAACATTCAACGCTCCTTTTACAAACTCATACTGAAAGTTAAAGCAACACAAATTCCAGTAGGTTTAAGACTGCTGGTGTGCCAAAATCTAAGGCTTGCAGAAATAAAGAAGGGCTTGATTTTCCATGCTCACTGTTAACTCATGCCGAGCTCCCTGTAAGAGATACCGCCAGTGGGTCAAGGTCCACACTATGGCTGTCAGCTCCTTATTGTAGATGGCCCAGGAATGTTCAGTGGGAGAAAAAGTGTGGAAAAAGTAGGTGAACAGGTGTTTTACCCATCATGGACCTGAATCAAGACAGTACCAACTGCAACAAATGTGTAATTCTGAGAGACTCCCCTCTGCCTAGAACAGTTGCTGTTCATTTTCCCTACAAAAAAGGTTCCAAGAAGGGCAGCTGTCCCTCTCGTCTCACAGGAAAATCTCGCTCATGTGGTAGAAGAGTGATGGGTAACAGCTCTTCATTTAAAGATCCCACCACCAGTCCCCACACTTTCTTCCACTGAATTAGTATAAGAATTGAAAAATTTGCGCTAAAATACTGGAAATCCGGCACCCTGCTTGGCCTAAAGGTACTTATAAAGTTGATGGCAAAAAAGCCCTAGATTTCAAGGTCTGGGAGCCTTAGACCCTCAGCAACAAAGCATGATGGGCATGCACATCCAGTAAATGGAGAATAAGTGTCAAAAGCCCATAAAAACTCATCAATGGCATTGGCCTTTGGGAAATGTTGTCACCAAGTTGAAACTTACCTCAAAAACTTCATGAACAAAGCCCAATTGGCATGTGTATCTAAGATGAATGTTCTTGATGTCAAATCCTTGGTGGAACTCATCAATGGCATTGGGTAATTGTTGAAAATCGCTGCCATCTCAAAACCCTCCTCCAAATATTAGAATTGTCATTTGATGAATCTCGCTTAGCTAAAAGGATGCCAAAGTGATTGGGTGCCGTCAGGTTGGGTATCCCAAACCCATTTTGACTCTTGGGACCTCCCCTATGCGGGTGGCCTTAGGAGGTTTTCATTGCCTGTCAGGCGTGACTAAATTGCATTAACAATCAAAAACGTTGTAAAACTGCAATTTGGGCATCTGAGGTCAAACTGACAGCGACTCATCTAATGCTGACAATTTTAAAGTCAGTTCAACTTAATTCGTTATCCCCCTAAATTGAAGTTCGCTGGTTTAGGAAAATCCTTGAGTGCCCCAATCCCAAGTTTTGCTAAGCTTGTCCCCAAGTAAATCGTCTGTTTAAGCAGTTGTAACCCACTGATAAAATTAACAGTAGATTTCCAATTTTAGAACTCAATAAAATTACATGCCTTAGAATAGTTTTTGTATTTAATAAAATTCAAACCACCCAATCCAATCCCAATTTTCCCAGTTCTTAAACCCAAGGCTCTGGGATGAGACAGCCTACTCGTTGCAGGGTTGTTTCTCACATTTGCGCACTTGTGGTGTTCGCTGGTTAAATTTCACATTACATAATTTAAAGTCATTCAGGTATCAGCACTTCTGTCATTCAGGCTTGCCTTCTGGGTGTTCAGACGTCCATACTGGCAGGTTGGTCTAAACTTTATCTGCCGTTACCATGACAGGATGATGCATCACATGCTATGACATAGAGATTGGATGGGTATGCGTGTTTAAGGATGATGGTAACAAGAACACCTCTTTAGTTGACTCAAATGCCTGCTAACAATCAGGCGTCCAATGAAAGAAGACTTTCTTACCCATGAACGGATTAAGTGGGCGGCTAACTGGGATAGGGGATTGGATTTTTTTAAGAATATGATAGAGCCCAAGAAGCTTCTCAATTGCTTTTGGGTCATTGAAGTTGGCCATTTGCGGATGGCGTCCAGCTTGCTGGGGGGAAGGCGTACCCATCCTTTAAGACGAGATTGCCCAAGAAGGTAACTTTCTCCCTGTAAAACTAACATTTTGAGGCTTGACAAACAGGCTCGACTTATGTAAGACAGCCTCTCGCCTCCATGTCCTTTGCATGTTGTTTGGGAGTAGGGGAGTGTACCAAGATATCTAGTTATATATGTAACTGCGCAGGTGAGCTGGAGATCTCACAGTACACTACTGATCATCCTTTGTTTGTGGAAGGCGTATTCTTTAGCCCAAAAGGCATATAAAATTGGAATATGCCCTGTTTTGTTCAAATTGCAGTAAGCTATTCCTGACCTTCCATCACCCAAACCTGATTGAAGGCATTAACTTGATCAAGTTTTGAGAACACACGCGATTTGGCAATTACATGGCCGATTGTCTGTTCCAAAGGCAGTGGGTAGAGATCATGGACCATGATTTCATTAAGGTGGATTGAATCCACGCAGGGACAAAGGGAACCATCTGCCTTCTTGGAAAAGACAATGGGAGAGACAGCCGGGGATGTCTTTTGGAATAACTAACCATTTTTGAGCATATCATCTAACCATGCATTGAGGGAAGCCTCCTCCTCCGCCATATGTGGGTACAATGGGAAGTTTATGTTCACTACTGCACCGTTGTCTGAAAACCTAAGTCAAATTCTGTATGTGGGAGAAGATGGTCCGCCTTCTAGAAATCAAAAATACTTTGATATCCCATCAATGCTTTTGGAAAATCTGATGGTAGTCCTGTGGGGAAAACAAGGGAAGTAACCAATCCATGACCTTGAGTTTTAGTAAGATTATCCAGTAAAGGAACTCTTCCTTCATCTAAACATTGGAAAATGACAGCATATTAGACTCAATTTGAATACTTGCATGCTGCTGGCGCCACCATCCCACACCAAAATTACTGGGAACACAGGGTGTCATTGCTGAAACTCAACCACAAAAACTAAACTGATAAACTTAGAAAGGTCCTGTGCGCTGTACTCTGTATTATAGCTGGGAGGCTGACGAAGCGATCATCACTGCAGGACCCAAGTCAGGGTCAAGATCAAGCAAGTGGGACAACCCTAGGCTCATAAAGTTACCCGCTGCTCCAGTGACAACCAAGACCTTGAAGGACACCTGGTGTGCTCTGATACTAATTTTCATTGGCAAAAAAGTAGGCTGAGTTCTTTGTCCTAGCAGATATGGTCATTTCTGCTGACACTAGTTAAACTGAAAAAGGGGAAGATCAGGCTCTTTTAAGGAGCAAAATTGGGAGAGCAAGGGGTTAAGACCCGTCTTCTTCATGCTGGGCTTCCATTTTTTATGCTGACAGGTGAATTAGGATAAACCAGATTGAGCGCGAGGGAAGCTTCTGATCCTGGAACCAATACTGATACTGATTCAGCAACATGATCTTGATCTGAGGCCACGTCAGTCAACCCAATCATGATATTTCCAATTTGAGGGTGAGGAGTATATGGAGAGAGGCATTGATGAAAGTTACTGTCTTAACATTTGATCCACTGTCCCCAAAGAGGTGGACCAAACCTCGTGATGAGCGGAGGCAGAATCCAACACAGACTTGAAAATTTCTGAAGTATATCTCCAGAAAGATCAATAGCTGGGGCTTGAAATGTAAGGCTGCGACTAAAGAGCCCATGCTAGGGGCTTCATTAATAAGAGAGAGTAATTATAACAAACGTTCCAAACAAGGTACAGGGGGCTTTAGAGTTGCTGATACTGCTGCAACAAGTGAGATGGGGTCACCTTCCCAAATATCAGAGCGCAGAAGACCTTGTACCCACCGATGGGCTTTGCCTTCAAATGAATCTAAAAGGGCAACACCTTGCTGAGCATTGGTCAATGAAGTGACAATGTTCAGGGCAAATGCAGATCGCATTTGCACCTTGGCAAGGGCCCAAGGACCTGATTTGCAACATCTTGGGAAGGAACATTTGGATTCCCTACTTGAGGGTGAGCTTAGGGGAGAGTAGCGAGCAATGGGACCATTCTACAATGGAGAAATTCCTCCAAAGCTATTTGAATGCTGCTCAAAAAATTGGTGACTGACAAAACAAAAAATAGGCGACAAACTAACTACTGCACGCTATTTGGTAAATGGTAACCACTGCAGCGCCCATCTCTACAAGGAGGGCGGAAATGCCCAGAAACAATGGACAGTCCATTATGTCAGGGAGGTGGCAAATAAAGTTTAGACTGTCCTTCCAGTAAGGATGCACAGGCAACCAAAAGGCAAGCCAGAATGCCAGCAGCATTACCTCTCAAATGACGTTGACTAGTGTGGGGATATGTGTAACTATTGAGAGCTAGTAAACCTCAAGTGTAAAGGAAACCCAGCAAGAAACCAGTATGTTGCAATTCCAGACTTGGTGGGCCTTAATGTGGGGAGTGTGCAATCAGATTTGGCAGTTTAGGACTCTCCATAGAAGAGCTTGGTACTAAAAAGTGGTGAGGGGGCGGATCCTTGCCTGGAGTGGAGCCAGTTGGGCCCACAAGATACCAATATCCTTCTATAGATTGGCCTCAAAATTGGGTTGAGTCCCAAGAAATTCTTTAATGATAAACCAGTTGATTGCGGTAGGAGCTATAGTTATGATCATAATTGGTATTGCCCAGCCAATATGAGGCTCAAGGGGACACATTGTTGGTGCCATCGGGAGTTCAGCAATAAAATTTGAAATAAATAAAAATAATGGAAAATTGTTGAGTTTTAATGATTGGTAAACTATGAAAATCAACCGACAATTTCCTCAGTGTGTTACAAATGATTAAATAGATAATCAATTTGGGGAATAACTTAGAAAAGCATGGTATCAAGGACCTCAAGATTTGACTTAACACAGCAAACTTTGAGCGAGGGGAGAAAACAAACTCAATTTAAACCAACTTTGTAAATAGTCAGCGGCGGGCCAAGTTGCTGTTGGTTTGACCTCAGACACTTAAATTGAACTTTTACCACGTTTTAACAGTAAGTGCAAAAGTGTCTTGCCCAACGGGCAACAGGAACCTCTCAAGGCCACCTCACGTAAAGGCGGTCCCAAGAGGTCAGAAACAGGTTCAGGGAACCCAACCTGCCTGCACCCAGTCACATTGGTGTACGTTCATCCAAGCAAGATTCATCAAACGATGCTTTAATACTTGATTGGAGGGTTAAGAGCTAACAGTGTTTTTTATGATGACCCAAGGCCATTGGCAAGTCTCACCGAAGGTTCAACATCAAGTAAATTTTTTCTAAAAGGTACATGCCCGTCAGGCTTTGTTACCAATGTTTTGAGGTAAGTTTCAAACTCGCGACAACATTTCCCAATGGCCTGATGCCATTGGCGAGTTTGGCTAATTGATTTTGACACTGGCTACATTATTGGTAGGTACACACTCGCTAGGCTTTGTACCCATTGTGTTTGAGGCAAGTTTCAAACCAACGACAACATTGCCAGTTGCCTGATGCCATTGGTGAGTTTTACTGAGAATTTGACACTTGATACTTTATCTACTGAAAGTACACGCCCTTTGGGCCTCGTTGCTGAGGGTTTAAGGCTTTTAAACCTTAATTTTGAGAGCTCATTGCCATCAACTTCATAAGGACCTTTAGGCCATTGGGTGTTCCAGCTTTCAAGTATTTCAGCGCAAATTCCCTCTTTTTGCCATACTAATTTGGCGGAAGCAATTGTGGGGACAGGTGGTGGGATCTTTAAATGGAGATCTGTTACCCATCGCTCATCTGCTACATGTTCAAGATTGCCCTGTGAGACTAGAGGGACACCTGCCTTTATCATACCCTTTTTAGTATGTAATGGGAACTACACTTGGTCTAAACGAAGGGGCTTCCCTAGACTTACAAAGACCAAGAATAAGACAAGTTTATTAGAGATAAAGAATTATATAGGTAAGTTCCTCATGGAAATTTAGTGTTTACCTATTAGAATCACTGACATTGGTCACCAGAGAATGATTTTTGTATTATTCATTGATCTGCAGCAATTGACACGCTATTGGTTGGAACTTATATTGGCTTGTTTTTCAAGTGGTGGAGATTGCGCCAGTTGAGTGTGATAAAAGAAAACTATTAGGGACTATCCCTGATAACTATTAGAACTTTAAGCATCAAATTAGCCATAACTGCTAATTTGGAGCTTCCTCCTCAGAAGCCTAAAGAATATTGACATAGCTTCCAGAAATTATTTACTGAGATGGAGTTATTTTCCTTGGAAGCCTAAAAGTCATTGACACTATTGAATCATAAATGGGTATCATACCCCTGATAATTCATTAGTATCATAATATGGTGGAAAAAGAATAACTTTGGTAAATCTTAACAATGTGACAAAATGATGTTTTTGTTTATTTATTCCTATAATTCATATTGATAGAAATTTATTTAATTTATTGGTTGCATTTCAGTTTTTATTAGTTGAACTCGGATAACTTTTCCTTTTAATTTAAATGTATAAAATTGGAATCCTTAGGCTTTTGGCTTGCAAACAATGAAGAGATCAGGTTTTTCAAACGTCTAGATTATTACAATGATTTTAACTTGTTTATATTTGCTTAAACTTGTGTTGTTATTCTATTGTTTACAGTTTGGTCTTTTTACTCCGCGTTGCCTTTCTAATAAAAACAAATTTGCTTGATAATTATTTGCTTTAGATGTTGGTTTTGGATATCAGGATATTGTATATGATGTAAAAAATATCAAGCAATCATCTCCAAAGGGAGAATTGATGCCTAGACCCAAGAAGGTTTTAATGAAGTCACACAGTTAGTTATACAGAGAAACTAATAGTTGGTAAGCTCAAATAAATACTAGGTAAATTCCATTTAATTAATACAAGCACAAGATAACCCATGATATAACCCTACAATATTAAATTGAAGAATCATCAGAATTTCAGGCAACAATACATCAGGTGGCACATGAGGCAGTAAAATAAGATAAACCCTCAAAAGTGTAAGAATAAAGAATATGTCCAACGATTACACTAAATTATACCAAGTCTCATCTGGTTGGTACATTCAACAAGCAGCTTTCCATTATTTAAAATATGCTACAAAGGCATTATACAATCTGGATGCATCACCTGACCAAAAGCCTCCTATCCAGATTTCTCTCTCAATTGATTTTATTAGTACTTTTCCTTATAAAGCTTATTTTGTTAAATGTAACATATAAAAACCCCTATTTTATATTAGGAATAAAGTTACGTCGTTATATCTATACCTCATTTTGGTACTTGACTTCAAAAAGTCCCTTTTGACGTACTTACCAAAGGAATGATACTATAGTTGTTGGGACCTAAGCGTGGCTTTGCACCCTTAAAGTATATAATATTTGTCCTGAGTCTTATACTGCTTCAAGTATTGACTTTCAGTATTCTTAGCACAGCACCAACAAGCCATAAAAATGGAAGCCTGACATACTGGTGCTCACACAAGGTCTCAGCTAATGCTTAATGATACCTGAATTTAATTGATCACACCAAAGAAGACAATCTGATTGATAGTGTAACCTGCTTGGTGCACAATGTAAATGGTCAAGAAGGTGACTTAATGAGAAGTCCACCTATCGTAACATTTAAATAAGTTTCAAGAAAATCCAATGGAGATTCCTAAATTTCTTTGTCTAATGTGAATTCCAATAAAGGTAATTGAGACTTACTTCGTGGAGTTATCAACACAGGAGAGAGAAAGCCACAAAAGGGCATCTTCCATGGGCAGGGCTCTCATAGAATCTAAATAATTCAAATGTTTTCCCAGAGACATACAGTTCAAATGCAAATATATCCCTGCTAAATCATGCGCTTTGTACACCAAGCACTTTATCATATCGTGCATTTATTAGGTGTCCATAATGAGGAACTCCACCATCATATCAATAACCTAGGGGCCTTATGGTTGGCCTATGAACAAGTATATTATTTAGTGTTTCAGAATATAGTAGATGTCTGTCAACTGATCAAAGAAAAAGTTCCTATATTATACAATTCTATAACCAAATGAAAAGTTATCAATTCTGGTCTACCAATTATGTGGATGATGCTATTAAGCTTCTCCAAAAGGACATTATGGAGTCAAATCAAAGATAAAAAGATAATTGATAACTCCACCCAAGAGCTCTAAAAACAAAACATCAAGGCTTGTGATGAAATGGCGGCCCAGGTTTCTAATAGCTGTCATCAGGAGGAATAGATCGCCTTTTTCAACCTTTATCTAGAGAAAGTTCTATAGCAGATTGATGAGATGAAGGCCCACTAAACCTTTAGGAATTAATCATTATCTCAAAATATTACTTCCCAGGTGGCACGTGTGGAGCAAAGTCTGGCATCTTGTGCAACTCAGGTGTCTACTCATTCTATTACCAAGAGACTCAACAAATTGGATAGTGACATGAGAGGTAAATCATCTAGTTGGGAAGAAATTAATCAATTCTACTATCACCTCAACAAAGCTGAGCAACGCTGTAATACGCTTACAGAAGAACTGAAAGCCGAAATTGACAAGCACCATCAAAGCACTGAATGTAGAGTTAAAGGAAGACTTAAATTTGTGCATAAAATATTAGAAGATGAGAACAAACTCTTGAAAACTTACCTCTCATCTGTTCGTCAATTAACCATGATATGGACATCCACATTAAGAACTTAGAGAATGATAAAGTCATTATTGAAAGAAAAGTTAATCCGCTGGATGTCTCACTAAGACTTATTTTAAAGTAATTGGAACTACATCTCAATCCTCTACAGGATCATATATGTCAACTCTTGCATCAAGTTGAACAGAGTAACACACATACTAAAATTATCGAATCTGAAGCTCCCATAGTACACGTCATCACAGGATTGGTTGCTACTACTCTAGTATACTCTAAGGACAAGTTTGCAACTGAAAAAGGGAGTATTATATCTTTTCTATACATTTACAAAGCTGTTATGGAAGTTGCAACTGATCAATAAAAGGGTAAGCATAATTATCTTGTTTAGCCATATGACTTGATATGGTATGGTACCGCATATGGATGACTTGAAACCTTGGAGTGAAGGGAAGGAAGCGCTCATAAAAGAACATGATTTCAATTAAAGTTTGAGTATTAGAACCAGACCTTCATGAGGACTGCACTATGAAAAATGAAACCCTGGTCAAATTTCCGGATCACTTATATCTTAGTGCACAAATTCTGTTGACCTCAAAGATGCTTACATTGGATGATGCCGTAGCCACCGTTTTTGCTTGATTGCATAGTAATCCCGTCCTATCCATGTACATCACATATGTCAAATGAAGCTTTAATTCTGCTTAGACATAAAAAAGCCTTGCTTAATGTGGTTGATATACACAACCCAGAGAACTACTGAAAAGGCTTCCACAAAACCCAGAGTGTATACCTTTGCTGAAGCAAAGCCTAGGAAGTTGTAGAAGCTCAAGTATAATTGCAAGAAGAACAAGCACACTTAAGAAATGTATTTTAAGAACTCTGCCCTTGCTGAGCAGGGAAAAGGGCAAGCAGATTAGAGTAAGGTACTTTTAAATCTAAATGACCTGAAGTACCTGAAAGTAAGAAATTTCTGATTGGTCATCTTGCATGATTGAGAACAATTCTAGAGATGACTCTGAAGGGTTTATTAGGCACAGGTTGATGTGTTTTTGGCATACCTGATGAGCTACCATTTCAGATTGGTTAAACATAAAAAATATCAATTTCGCCCAGTTTCATGTAGGCTCTTACTTCATTAAAGTTATCAGGCGCTTCAGAATAATTGATAAAGTCAGCGATGCTGATCAGCACCTTTCCTAAGATTCAACTCATCTCAAGCATTCACAGTCTACTAGAAATAAAGAAAAAGTATCCCAAGGCTGCCAAAAATCCTAATGCAACTTTCCGCCTAAAAGAGGTTTTAGCCATCCTGCTAAAATTTGGAGGAGCCATTAACAAAGTGTAAGTGGTAATTTAGAAGGTCCAATTATGGGTTTTTTAGATATGGGATCTCCTATCAATGTTGTCTCATCTCATCTCATCAAGAAGATTGTTGGAATTTTAACCAGAGGGATTCTTCTAATGATTTATCAAGATTTGGTATGAAATAGGCCAATCCTGGTAGAATAACTTTCTACTTGGATTTTGTGGTAATGGATGCAATTGCTAAGCGGTTGCTCCCTAAAAGGGTTGAGCTGAATTAAATGTTCTGCTGAGATTGTAAGTTAGTATTATTTGAGGCCAATCAATGGCCCAAAATTAGTATATGGATCACTGGCAACTAGTAGCTGAGGATGATCCAATTATGTAATTTATTATGTTTGTGGAAACTGATGACCCTGAGTTTGAGGTGGCTGAGGTTGTTTCCGGCACCTCATATATAATAAAAAATATCGCCTAAGGATGACAATTCCCTGAATGAAAAGACTACAAAGAGTCTAAAAATTGTCGTCAGTGAGAAGCCAAGATACTCAAGTACCCAAGCGGCTGAAGATATTTATGGCACATGTTTACTAAGTAAAATCTAATTTTCTATCAATTTATATAGATAATTTATATGGGTCTCCAGCGAATAATAGCTGAGGATGATCCAATTGGTTTAAATATTAAATGCTTTAGAAGCTCATGTCTCTGAGTTTAATGCAGCTGAGGTTGTTTCTGGAATCTCATATATATACCTATCACCCAAAAGGCAACACCCCAAAGATCAACTGCAAAGAGTCAAAACGTGATGTCATTAAGATTCCAAAATTCTGGGTTAAAGCAAGCAACCAAAGTGTTTTCCAGTGCATGATAATTGACTCAAAGGGCAAACCCAAATTTGATGATAATTTAATATAATAATTATTTTGTTCACCAGTGACTCAAGGCTGAGGATGAGCCAAAACTAATTTGGACATTGGGGGGATGGGGTGAGAGGGCCAGCGCCAGGGAAGTGAGAAGCGCGGCGTGAAAGAGAGAGAGTGGTTGGCTGGAAGGTCCAGCAATGAGCTGATAGGTCGGCGGTGGGTGCAGTAGCCTATTTGTAAATATAAATATCTGGCGCTTTCCTTTCAATAAACAAATCCCTTTGCCTAATCTCCCATTTATTATATGTTTATGTTTATTTTTGTTGGTTGGGGTTTAGGCTGGGGGATCCCTGTATGGCACAAGTGACATACCAAGGGGTCGCCAGCGCTGCAGGCTCCATCACCTAAGGCAAAACGGCAAGGTCTGACCAGTTCTTATACTGGTTGGCCTGCTGACCAGCAGATCCCACTATTATCAGTAAAGTGATTTTTCTGGCAAAGATCAAGATTTCCCCGACCTTGAATACATTCAAGGGTATAGTTCTGCCAGTCCAAACAACAATAAGGCAATAGGTGCATATTCTTCTTTGCAAATTTGAGTTAGCAATTTTTTTTTCTCATCTCCAGAAGTTGCCCTGGACAATTGACACTATGATATACTTAGCAAAACGCAAATTATGATCAAATACAAAGGTGTCATCAATTATAAAGGAGAATTTATTTATTGCTCCTCTGCTATGAAGTTTCCTTTGTACTGAATAATAAAGACTTCATCAAAAAGGATTACCCTTATATGATTGATTACTCTGATTCCACTTTGCCTTTATGATATTATACCTTTGTAAGAAATACTAAAAAGCTCCCAACTCAGTAGAAAAGCAGAAGGCATCCCATTTTATTCTACCAAGGAGGTAAAAATTAAGCCAGGAGAACAAAAAGTGGTTGCAACTAACATACCCTGAGTATATCCCCAAAATGCTTGTTACATATCACTAGTGTCATGGAGTCAGTTAAATTTAAGCCAAGATTTTACCAGAAGTCTCGATCCAGCTTATCAGCGGCCTATTGAGCTACTACTTGGAAACCTAACAAACTAAGGTATCTTAGTTAATAAAAACTAAGAGAATGGGAAAGGTCAATTACTTCCCATTGATGAAATTGACAAGTTTATTTTATAGGTAATCACCTTGATAATGACCTACCCGCCAATAATTTAATTTTTGTCATTCCAAAGAACCACTTATATGATAATTTATATCAGGAGGAACTTGAGAAAGTGCAAAGATTAATTGAAGACTATCATAATACTTTATCTATGTCAGATGTTGACTATGGTCATATGAAAGACTGGACACATATTATTGACCTTGTAGATTAAACCCTAAAACAATTTAAGCTATATAGGAAGTCAAAGGTAGAGGAGCAATACATGAAGATTGAGATTAAGCAACTATTTGATGCTGGCTAATTTGTGCCCTCCCAAAAGTCCATGGTCACTCCACTGTTACTTATAAAGAAAAAGAATAATAGTCACAGAATAGTGATGATCACAGAAAATTAGATACTTTCACTAATAAGTAAAGATATCCTTTTTCATGAATTGATGATGCTCTGGATTGACTCTCTAGCTTAATATACTTCTCCACGATGAGCCTCACAGATGGCTATTGGAAGATGGATCTGTCGCCAAAAGTTCAAGAAAAATGCGCGTTGATATGCATAGAAGGATCATTCCAACCTAACCCATCCCCTTCATGGATTATGCAGCTTTTTAGCCTCATTTTCAATGGGTGATGGATAACATCATTCAAGTTTACAATATAAAATATGTATGATCATGTATCTATATGACATAACTGATGTTCATAAGGAACCTATACTGATTATCTGGATTACCTCATGTCAGTTTTCCAACAATTAAGAGAAAATCTTATCAAACTAAAGCATCATAAGTGTATCTTCTTCCACAAAAAGTTTAATTTTTAGGACATGCCATATTAAAGGAAGGAATTTAACTTTTATTTTAATATTGTTGAAGCAATCTCTATGATTCCTGAACTGAAGAGCCTCTAAGACATACAAGTATATAAAAAATTGAATGAATTTTAATATTATTTATCCTAATTTTGCTCAACTCGCTAAACCTCTTGTTTGTTTGCTTGCCAAAAACACCCATTTTTGTGTGGAGTAGAGCAAAGAAGTGAATTCAAGCCCATGAAGAATTTTTAAGGAGAACATTTTTTTATGAAAACCAGACTATATGAAGCCATTCATACTGTTTACAGACGCATCCAACTTAGACATAAGATCCATTCTCTTGCAACTAGTATACAAAAGAATTACCATCCATTATTCTATTACAGCAAGATAATTTCATAAGCTGAGCGAATTTCAGCATCATGGAAAAAGAGTGCTTAGCTGTTCCCCATGCATTGAAAATTTCCAGCTTTTATTGTATGATATGAACTTTACAATTGTTATAGATAACTCTTCTTTAAAGTGCTTCAAATATGAAAGATCTAACAGGAAGATTAGCCCGTTGGCCTCTCAAACCCCAGTACTATGACATAAACATCATACATTGCACTGGAAAGAACATATAAATGTAGGTGGACTGACTATATTGAACCTATTACATTTAGACAATAGCAAAGCTGAACAGTTACATGACCTATTCTTGAAGCCAGACTCTTTGGAGGAATAATATGAACCAGTTCAGAAGATGTTGAAACAACAAGTTTAAAATGCAAAAGTTCTTAACAAAGTGTTATACAAAAAAGTTGAAAACGAGTGGATACCCTACTTGCGGCCTTCAGAATGGGTACCAGTTAAAATGGAAGACCAAAATATCTTAGGAAAAGGAGGAGCCATAAAAACTTATGGATGAATCAAGGAAAGTTACTATTGGGAAAAAATACTGACTCTTTTGTGGAAGTCTTAGACGCTTGCATTACTTGTAAAAAACAAATGCCACCTAAGGTCAAAAGCAGTTATCAGCCACTGACCCCTCAGCAGCTGTTTCATACCATCAGTCTTGACGTCATAGTTCCATTACTGAATCCACAAAAAATCTATAATCCTTGTAGGGATTGATCATTTCATAAAGTGAGTTGAAGCAATCACCATTCCTGTGCAGACCGCCAAGGCTACCACTATATTACTTTACCAAAATTTTACTAGGCACGGTTGCTCACAGGTACTGCTATGCAATAATGGGAAGAACTTTACTTCAAGAGTTGTGAGAATTTTAACTACAAGCATTGGAACTCAAAAATTATGTTCAGCGCCCTAAAACCCATCAACTAACGGAAATGTATAAGGAGTGATTGAAACATTAGTTTAATATGTAAGATGCCCTCTACTGTTCATTACATTGGGACCAGTATCACTTTAGTGTGTTGATGGCTTACATGATAAGTTTCCATAAAATCATCAAAATGTCACCCTTAAGGTTTTATATGGAGATCCTGGTGCTAAATCTATTAGCTTGCAAAATTATCAGTGATAATAACGAGGAGCCAGAAAAATTGCTAAGAAACTTTAGCCCAGAAAATTATACAACTTTAATCAGAGGCAATGAAAAATCTAGACAAGTTGGTCATAAGAGAAGATCAAGAATAAAATGGCTTTTTTAACCTCTTCCCGCTTTTGAGATTTAATATTTAATCTTGTACTATCACAATCATATAGAGCCTTAAGGAAGAAAATCAAATTTCATCTGAGATGGACAATATGCTATAATTTACAAATGCGGGGATAAATACCCAATCAAGTCTTTATAAACTGGAATAACTATCATCTGCTTAAATAGCTTTTTTTACGTTAGTACACCCCTGTCAATATTGTATAGAGGCGATGTCAGATATAAGTATATCAGACCTGATGATAATATATTGAACAATTGGCTACCTGGGAGAATTGACGCCTAAGCCCAAGAAGGGGTTAGTGAAATCACATCAGTTTGTTATATTGAAACCCTTATAAATCAGTAAGGTTTGAATAAATACTAGGAATATCTATTGGACCAATATAAGCCCAAGATGCCTTAAGATAAAACCCTGCCTAATTATAATTAAGGGTCATTGGAATGTCAGTTGACCATTACACTAGGCGTCACATGAGGCATTAATTTAAGATGAACCTGCAAAAGGGTAAAAATCAAAAAAATGCCCAACAATTGATCTAACTGATAATAAGTCTCATCTGACTTGGTACATTCATCAAATCTTTTCACCTTGCTAAAAACTACGCTACAAAGGCATAATACAATCTGAATGCATTTCCTGACCATAAGCTCCTATCTGGATTTCACTCTTTAATAATAATTAATTCTTTTCCTTGTGGGGTTTATATTGTTGAATGTAACATAGAAAAACTCATATTTTATCTATAATCATTACTTTGTTTTTTCTAAACTTTTTTGGTACTTGACTTTAATAAAGTTTCTTTTTCCATACAAACCATAGGACGTTTACTCTAGTTGATAAGACCTAAGTGTGATTTGGTATTATCAAATTAAATACTATACTTGTTGTAATTCTTAAACTGCTTCAGGTATTAACTGTTGGCTTCTTTGGCACAGCACCATGAAGCCGCAAAGATGAAAGCCCAACAGTTGGCTCTTGTTGAAATATTAATTTAAGTTTATCAAAAGGAACAATATTGAATATTTCCTTGGCTTTGATGCTAATTTCTGACAGCTGCCATAGTGCCAAAGAGCATGCATGGCCGCCACAGGTGACATAATTCTGGATGGTTTTTTGCGCCCAACCCAGACCTTGATCTGATGCAAGAATCCCCAATTAAGCCACAAGTGCCCTTTGGGGCTCAAAGGTGACAGAGGCTTAGCAATATTATTGGCTCCCCACCATACCTCAATCTACCGTTGGGCCTGTGAGGTGCCAGATGAGCAAACGTTATCCCTGCCACGTGACTAAAGGCCTTTGAGAATTGGGACTCACTATACTTTGGCCAACGGTTTAACACCTGCCATCACCAATAAACCTTTATGATACTTACCTTTCCACTAAATGATTGAAGTGAAACTCTTTTGCCTTGGTTTGATGTTTTTGCCGTCAATTAGTCCATTGTGAGGCATAATCATTACTGGGGAAACATCCACATTTAAAAGATAGCTTTATATCAACATTGAAAATCAAAGCTCTCAATAATAAAATGTGGTGGGATGTACCTGATAAACTTTAGCGTTTAACTTATTATGATTGGAAATACTTTTAAATTTTTGCGGATTAGGTTGATTCTGCCAAACTAGTTGCACAGGGTAAAACCCTCTGAGCAACGGATGAGCAATATGAGTATTGCTGGTCCTCAATATTTAATAATAATAAAGTGTTTAATAAGGAGCTATTTCCATGACAAAACCAAATCTATCTAATAATAAACTCTAATGATTACTCCTATTACTCTTCCCTACTCTTCTCTTTCTTCATATCAGAAAAAATTCTCTTCTCACTTTCACGCTCAACTATTAATCCTTTGTATTTCTAGGCAGATTTAACACACTTCACTTAGTAAATCCCTATTTACTACTATCTAAGGGTTTCATTCAAACATTGAGGCTTTGGTAGAATTCCCATGATTTGCTAAACCATAATTTTTTCAATTGATTCACTTCACATTGAATTAATCTATTGATCTCTCAAGGCTTGCTTAAATCTAAATTACAATCTGGCGGAACTATAGCTTATCATCCAGTCATATTTGAATCTCGGCATCACCCCCCCCTTGACTGGATAATAAGCTCCTATTTCTTGTATTTCCAAAGGAACTTTATATGTACTCAGTTGATAATTTAACCACCTGCAGGTTTCTTAATGGTGTAGGCATCAACAACAGTCTTCTCAATGATCTCAAATGGTCCAATCCATATACTGGCGAGTTTTGTTTCTTATTCTGAACCCATGTTGATTGTGAAGCAGAACAAGATCTCCTACCCTAAACTGGAGATTGCTGCTGCGTCTACATTGTTCAGCCGCCTGATCCTAAATCTTCTTATCTATAAAAGTGGAATATGCTTCAGTTTGGAGTAAAATCAGCGTATCTGTTAAGGAAAATAAATAGCGGTGAGGCTTGACTCCGCCAGTGTTCTCTACACAGGAATAAAGCAATGCTGGTAATGCTGGATGTTTTCCATAAAGTAGCTGGAAAGGGCTCTTGCCAGTTGCTGAGTGATAGCTAATATTGTATGCAAAGACAGCGGTAGATAATAGGGTACTCCATTCCAAAGGCCAATCTTTACAAGCTTGCGTAGTGTATTTGCCAAGGTTCCATTGACCTGTTCTACCATTCCATTAGATTTGGGGTGGTAGGGTGTAGTCAATTCTCTGCGGATTGTCATTAGTTCATTCAACTTGGGCAGGATATGCAATGTGAAATTGGTTCCATTGTCCATGCTGATAAATTGTGGACAACCATGTCACTGTATAACACAATCTAGGATGAACTTGGTTGTAGTAATTGCCCTAAATCATTGATTGCCCTTGCTTTCACCCACTTGTCAAATGGTCAACGGCTACTATTATATACTTGGAGTGGTTAGCTCCAGTTGGCAGAGGCCCCACCACATCCAGAGAAACAGTATGCCATGCAAAACGAGGCTTAACCAGCTGGTAGGTGGTCTTCCAGTGGAATGGTTTCTCCACTTGGCACTGATGACAGCAGCTAACCGTTTTGAGCACATCATAGTGCATACTCTCCCAATAGTAATAGGTTCATAAGAAATCCAACGTTTCTGAAACCCTCCATGATTCACCACACTATGAGAATCCATAATAACTGCAGTAGAGCGGAAGGTTTTTGAAAACTTAGCATCAATTTGCCAATTCACTTATACAGTTCCCCATTGCTCACAAAGATATCCCATTGTAGCCCATCCAGAACCTTGATCACCTGTGGTGGCTCACCGTGATATTTGCCCACAATCATCTTCTCATACATGATGTCTGCCAAATCTGCCATAATAGCAACAGTTGGTAAGCGGGAGAGTCAGTCCACGTTCTGGTGCTTTGCTCCTGGCTAGCGTACAATTTTTAAGTAATATGCTTGGAACACCAGGGCCCATCTCGTGAGCCACCCTTCAGGCTCCAGCAGATTTTTCAGCCACTGAAATGATTCATGATCCGTGACAACTTTTATTTTAACCCCATGGAGATAGAGCTGGAATTGTTTATATGCATATATCATCGCTAAGCACTCCTGCTTGGCCATGGTGTAATTATGTTCAGGGCCTGTTAAACTTTGGCTACAATATGCAACAGGATGATCCACACCTTCATCATCCTTTTGGGATAGCACGGCCCCTACAGCAGAAAGGGAAGCATCCATTTGTACAATAAATTCCTTCTTAAAATTAGAGTATTTGTTGGAGATACCTCCAAGATGACTGGAATAACTTTGGATTGAGATTTGATATCTCAGTCAAATGATATTATAAAATCCACATCAGGGATTTCCAATTCTTCAATTGACTGACATAAGACTCTTCAGAGTTATTGGCCTCCTATGATGGATGAAACCAAGCAATCTGAAATGACCAAGCATTTTGAAGGGGCTGGGCCCTCATTAAGAAGGTCGATCAAATCTAATAAGTGCTCTAACAGATCTGACCATCAAAATTATTTTAATAAAATGATAATCAGCAATATTAGTCATCTGTTAGAAAGATCTTTCCTCGGTTGCATCAAGGAAATCCTCGCGGAAACCCACTAAATCTTCCCCTATAAATATCTCTAATTTTTAATTAATAAGGTACCAAAAATATTGTCTCGCGTAGCTTATTTTGCTCTATCTTCTTATCAGATTCATTACTTCCATTTGGAATTTACTGTTGCAACAGAACTAATAACTTCGTTGTAATTGACTTGATCTTCACTAGAGCCATAGAACTAATACTTTTGTAGCCTTTGTAGCGCCTGCTTATAGAATTTATCACGAAACTCCAATAGTATTTTAAAACAGGAGCGCTAGCAACAAAGTTCATAAGACATCAAAAGAAATTTGACATCCTTCCATCCAATTGAAGGCAGCGTTTTTCTTTTAGTAAATCAAAGAGCAGAGTCCCAATACATCTGAAGCTAGGAATGAACCACTAGTAGTAACTGACCATCCCCAAATTACACTGAATATCCTGTTTGTTAACTGGCTGAGTCATCTTGCATATAGCTTCCACTTTTGCCAGATGAGGACTGATCCCCTTGGAGTCAACCACAAACCTGAGGTATTCCAACTGCTCCTTAAAAAATGGCACTTGTGGGGCTTGATTTTATTGTTAGCCATAGCAAATTGGCGGAACACTTGTTCCAAGTGAGCGAGATGATCCATAAACATCCATGAGAACACATTAAATATTGTCAAGGTAGACTAGAACATAAGACAGCTTCAGATCATCCAAAATAGTGTCCAAAGACTTCTGGAACGTAGCTGGGGCATTGCATAAACCTTGTGGCATATGTGTAGGCTGGAACAACCCTTTTTGAGGTGATTATAATGAACTTCTCTTGTTTTACTGCTGTTAACTTGATTTGCCAGTACCCCAATATCAAGTCCATAGCGGAGAAATATTTGGCACCGCCTAAACAATCTAAAGCATCATCAATTATAGAAGTGAGTACAAGTCTTTTTTTGTAATATTATTAAGCTTCTGGTAATTGATCACTACTTGGTTGGTACCACTTTCTTCTTAAGAATTAGCACCAGGGATGCCCAGGGACTCTTTGACGGCTCTAACATTCCCTGTTCAACCAATTTATCTATCTCAGCAGAAACAACATTTTCCGCCACCTTTGAGTGATGGATAGGTCATAACTGGATAGGAGGGTGATCCCCTCATGTCCAACCAATGCACAATCCCATGTGCACATCCCAAGTTGTAATCATCAGATTCAAAAATCATTTGATAATTCTCAAAAAGATCCTTCATCTGGTCTTTCTGGTCCTCCGACAGCCCATTTAGAGCTTCCCATGAAACCATAGTCATTATGCTGGATGAGGGTTCTGAAGGTAACCTGAGGTCTTCCCAAGAACCAAATTTCATCTATTTGGTAGACTTCATTGATAGGAACCAGATGCAGATAAGCCACCACTTGATGCCTCTAAACCTTCATAGATTCCTTCTGCAAATTGGCTATAAACACCTTCACTTCCCTTTGCCCTGGTAACAGGAACCCTGGAGCCACATGGGGTTTGATCCGTGATTGCTGGTAGGGCCCCATAATCTCACCATATAGGCCTTTTGGGATATCTATTTTAAGCTCCATCTCTATAATGACCTGATGCTCAGAAGGTATGCTTAAGGCACCTGCAGCTTGCAGCAGAATACTATTATACTTGTAAATCTGGATAGGAAGGGCTCTTATTCTCTGATTCATCCACTGATAACATACAGGAATCACCCTGTCACTATGTGTAAGATTAATTTGGCTGGAGCAGATGTAGTCCATTGGGATTCCGCTGAAAGTGAATTAAACGGCTATATGTTGGCCTAGAATGCTAATGGTTTCTTCCGCCATATTGAATATAGCCCCAAATTGCTGCATGAACGCGGTTCCAATCATTATGTCATAGTTGTTATTAGACAAAACCACAGCAGGATCAGATGCCCCAAATGACCCAAACTTCAAAAGCAGTGCACTGTAGGCATCTTCTGACACACTGCTCTGTGCCCATGCGGTCCCATACACTACCCTGTATTCCACATCAGGCTTCAGCGGAAGCTTAGCTATGAGCTTGGTGGAGATTATATTGATTGGAGTGCCAATATCAATAATCGCCCAAAATTTGGTATTTTGTACAAATATGTCACAGTATGTGAACTCCAAATAAAAAACCATTGATGCTTATTACATAAACATCCAAGGGCTTTTGGTTATTCAGAAAAGTGAGAATACCAGCGCTGACATGGGGATATTCCTGGGCAATTTTCTCTACTGGAATCGCCTCTTCCTCTTCTTCTAAAGCTACAACATGTGTTGATGGTTTGCCACTGACAGTACCATTACGCTCAAGGATTTACCAGATGTATGGCTTTTGCACCTCTCAGCGGAACTTCATATCTGCATTATTGGGGTCTCTCCTTCATCTTGAGGCCAATATATTGTAAGTGATCTGTTGATACAATAAATCGTTGGATTGAGTCTTGAAACCAACCTCAGGTTACTCGTGGGACTCCTCAGGGACAATTAGATTTGAGCTAGCAGAAGTAGAGCATCCCATCTCTACTCCTCTTGCCCTTTTCCCTATTTATTTGAGACAAATGGTACCGCATGGACATCCAGTTTACCTGAACAGCTAGCCACATAATGGACCCTTTGGCCACAAAAGAAACAAATATTAGTAAATGGCACACGTTTCTGCTTCACACCCATAGATCAAGGTCTAAAATTATTTGCTGGAGTGTAATGTGGCTGAGGATGAGCCATCTGAGTAAAATGGGGAAGAAAGGACTCTCCAGAGCATCAAGTGAATGATTATTCACTAGAGAATTATAATCAAGTCGTTATTGGACCATATCTGGTGGGGATTTTGTAGCGGTCCAGGGGCTTTCTGTTCCACATAGGGAGCACTAAAAGTGACAGATATCAGCATAAATGACTAACAATTTTTAGTAGCTCCGCATCCTCATCAATGAGGTATAACATATCATTATATTATTCTCAATATGGCTTTACAGCCGCTGTCATTGCTATTCCCACCTCCTCGTTAGATAAGGTATTTGATCCTAATAACACTTGAGCCTTAGTTGTGAACTGCTCCACAAACTTTAACAAAGACTCATTCTTTTGAAAGGATATAGTCAAAACTCTGCCTTGCGTTGAACCATTTTCACCTTGCCCTTAAACAGATGGATTATGGTCTCCTTCACCTCCTGATATGCTACGTACTACTCTTAAGGTAACATATGACCTGATCAGCGCTTTAAACCCCAAAGTGAATATCAACAGTCTAGTTTTGCGCCATTGGAAGCCCCCTCCATGGAAAATTAAAATCACTTGAAAAACCCATGTATGTTTCTGTCATGATGGAATGGGGGCAGCTTGTCGCTGCAGACCTCTCCCTCCATAACAACCTCATTTAATTTACACTATGCACAATATAACTGCTCAGTAGTGTCACCCACTAAATCAGTAAGTTGGTTGATTCAGCCACTCACCATATGTAGTTGGTGAAAAGCCTTGGCAAGATGATCAGTTATATTTTTATTTTCACAGAAAAACATCTTTTGAGCTTGGAGTAGTTAATCCAATGCAAGATTCCATTCTGCATATTGTGACAACTCAATAAACTGGCACAATACCCCATTATGGAATCAGTTCCATCATTGGGTGGCAAATATGAAGAAATTTTAATAAGTTGATCAATGGGCCCCCTGTAGTGAGCACCACTGTTAACTTTTGGCGGATTAGGTTGATTCTGCCAAGCTAGTTTCACAATGTAAAACCCACTGAGCAACGTAAAAGCAATATGAGGATCTCTGGTCCTCAATATTTAATAATAAAGTCTAATAAGGAGCTATTGCCCCAACGAAACCAATTTGTTTAATAATATACTTCAATGGCTAATACAATTATCCTTCTCTACTCTTCTCTTTCTTCATACCAGAAAAAGCCTCTTCTCACTCTCATGCTCAACTATTAATCCTTGGTATTTTTTGACAGATCCAACACGCTCTACTTAATAGATCTCTATTTTCTACAATCTAAGAGTTTCATTCAAACATTAAGGCTTCAGCGGAATTCCCTTATTTTGCTGAACCAGAATTGCTTTGATCAATTCACTTCACTTCAGTAAAATATTTCTCACTCTTGAGGCTTGCTGCAATCAAATTACAATCTGTTGGAACTATAGCTTATCCTTCAGTCATATTGGAATCTTGACAAATACTTTAACACAGTTTATAATTGAAAGGTGTGAACTTGCATTTTCCTAAAAAAAGTCTAGTTTAAAGAGGGGCGGTGTGTACCATATAAAGAACAGCAGTAGCGATTGGCCAATCCAAACATAAAAAAGAAAGGACCACTTCAACCATTTCCATTCCTTTCAAGGCTAGTATACCAATTGTGCTTGGATTTTGAAGTAATGATACATGGTTTTCTCTAGTTGTGATTCCGAATTTATGGCTATAAGTTTGCCAGGATAGCAGTTAGAGATTGAATGAGTTGGTATAATTATATAGAAGGACTTGTTTGTTCATTTAACCTTGGTTCCTATATAGTTATAATGGGATAGTATCAAAAGATAGTATATTAAAAGACATCTGCATCAGATACTATTTTTACTGACTTGATTGTCTTAGATTATATGCCTTTCTATATATTCTCTTCCACTCCTAGGACTTAATCAATCTTAGCTAATTATGGAAGTGTAATTACTATTATGAGCTTCTGGAATCACTCTTGCACATAAACTTATAAGATAGTAGTGTTATCTCATTCTCATTTAAAGTTTGTTTTGGTAAGCAATTATATACATAATCTCAGTGCAACATGCTTTGGTATGAAATTTATTATTCTGACTTCAAAATTTATGTCTTTATGATTTTTAGTAATGTTTTTAATCTCAGAAATCCCGACCTATTCAGGATTTTCCCTAACATATATATGGCATATAAAAACCTATAAAGAGGATTATCTTAGAGACTTTGACAACATAAAGGACTATTTACTCTATTAAAAATTGAGCAGTACAAATTCAAAAAGACCGTGGAGAATTCAATGTCTGTCATGATGTAATAAACTTGTTACCTTTAAGTTAGCTATAGTCTACAGTCTCTAGATACTCATAGATAACTTTTTTATAATGGTGTACTTATGGAAGTCCTTATAATTTCAAACCAAGTGCATTTATCTAACACAGTTTTTGATTATTTTGATATAACTAATCATATGGAATTTCTGATAATTCTAAAAATTATCTTATCTCATAAATCTTATTTTATATAGCTAATTAACATTAGATATCTTCCATTAATAAGTATAGTTTTATACACTGTACATATTATCTATCAGAAGTAATGAAATATAGAAATGAAATATCTGAGATTTGTAGTTTAAATGGTCAATAAATAAGCCTTCTTATAATTTTGATATGTAAGACATGATTGGCTGGTTCAGCCCAATTTTTCAAATGGGTCTCAATCCTCCCACCCCCAACCTCAGCAAATTCTGGCACCACTTCCAAGGCGGCAGTCAATCAAAAATTTGAAAAATTTTATGAAATTCAAATAATTTGACTGAATTATGGAATCCTGAGTCAATGGCTGAACCAGTTTTAGCTGAGCATCCATGGTCAACAATGCACAGTCAATCAGTTGCTGCCACCCCTCAAATTACAGAGGCTGGGCTGGCACTAGCCGATTTAAATCCATTCAAAGTGCTCAAATGGATTGACAATACATATTGGCCCATAATGTTAAGCCTGATTTCGCCTTAAGGAATTTTTATCGAATCTCCCAATTCTCATCCACACCGTTTTTGGCCTGAAAACGGTTATCCAGTATATAAAGATATAAATAAAATGGCAGTGGAAGTGGCTGCTGCCCCTGCCAACACCCTCCTCCATCAACATCTTTATGGGGCGATGGAGCCCCTTTTTGAGGGTATTCCTATCCCCATTTTCCCTCATGAGTTTGAAGTAGATGCAAAATATGAAATTGAAGAGCTCACTTTTGGTGCGAGTTGCGCATGCATTGATGTGGCAAAAACTTCAATGTTTGACCCCAATTATCCCCAAACTTGCCAGCAAATCAAGTCGTTCACTTGTGGCCTGCTTTAATCTCTTTTGCTGAGCATCAACTTGCTCAAAGTGTTGAGCGATGGATACCACTGGCCTTATTAATGAAGATATCCCCCCAGCTCTAACTCCTTATGCCGCATGCTGCTGATGCCCCAACCCTTTGTTGTCCGCCATGGTCTTCCAGCTAAAGCGGGCACCAGACAAAAGTTTCCCCAAAGCTTCCTCACCTTCTGATATGGCTTCCTAGGCTGTTAGCTGAGGTTCCATATTAGAATTTTTTTATTTCTAATAATCCCTTTGTTTGGCCCATTTGCAAATAGAGATGCGTGGTGGCTCCCCCTTTTTGGGTTGAGCATCACTAGTGCTAAAAGAAAGAGATGTATGACATGATAGGATACTTTGTATATCACCACTCTTCTTTGGAGAGAACCTACAAAATATCTGACATTTACATAATGTGATACTAGCTTTAGCAACTAATTATCTTGCATCATGAAGCTTTTTTAGATTGGGTTTTAATATAGTAACTCTAGTTAGATAGTTTTGTTTTTGTGGGTTGCCTACGGGACACTTATACCATACCAGTTTTAGGATAGGGAGGTTAGATATAGGATTGGATGAATAAACTTAATTAGTGAGTGTAAAGCTTATTGCACATGATCTGATAGGGTGAGCTTATAGGTTGTAGAAGTAAATGAGGCGGGTTAACCTTAAGACAAATATAGCATGCTGAGTTTTTTATCCTGTTCTGGTTTAAAACCTTTTTCAATCAAAACCTGACCCAGAGTGGAGAAGGAACCACCCCGCTATGCTATCCACTATTCATCAATATGATGTAGTTTTACTTATTTGCTTGTCTGCATTGAGGGATGATGAATGACTCCACGTGTACTTATATCTCATAAGCCACAGAAAATTAAGTTATTCTATGATTAAATTCAAACATGTGGTGTGAAGGTGGTAGTATGACGCTGTTCCTACTATGATAATATCCCTTCTCATAACTCTAAATTGCATTAGAATTAAGCATTTAGATATGACATAGCCAAAAAAACTCATGAATAAGTTGTCAGCTATGATATTATCACAAGCATTTAGTCAGATGTTACTATCATGGAGCGTGCTTATAATATTAATAAGACTAGACTAGAGCTCCAGATGAGTGAATACCCTAAAATTTCAGCCAGAATACCCTAGGTAAAGCTATCCATATTGACGGATGGAGAATTAATAAGCCAGACATAAGGACTAACCAGGGTTTCCTAAAAATAAAAATCATCGCTACTAAGTATTTTGACAAACCCTTAAAATTACAAATAAATATGGATGTTTTTGTAAAAGATTTTATTGAACTAAAATAATAAGAAAATAAAGTGACAGCAGTACCTGTTAGACCACTGCCTAAATGCTCGCATAATGGGAAACTGAGACTAAGCGCACTGCCATTGAAAATATTTTACAATTCAAATTTGGCAGATTGGTATCCCAAACCGTTTCTAGAACTGACTCAGATCAGACCTGATTGCACAATTTTGCATCTAATTTGCTGAAAGGAATATTCGCTCTTCCACAACTGCACTTGGTGCAATGATGATGATGTCTCAGTTGGTTATCAGGTTGCGTCCATGGTAAGTCCATTTGTGGCCAACTCCATTGGGTGGGGAAAGGATTGACCGCTCTTGTACCTGTCATGAATGGGCTTGTTTTCATAATTTTGGGGGAAACCTGGTGGATGAAGGATTTCTCGCCTGAAACTAACATGGGGTCCTTAGTTTTTGGTGGAATGTAATTCAACCTTCTTAACAGAATGTGGCTTAACTTTCCCAGATAAACTTGAACCTGCAGATACCCACTTTGGGGACACGCGCCAACCATCTTCCACTGTCCACGGCTTCTGCCCTCCGCCTCCTCCTAGCATGACATATGAATTTTATCCACATAGTCTTTGGTGGTCAAAATGGGCGGAAGAGGTGCGATCTTCATGAAATACGCCTTTACACACTTCTTGTATAACACATGGGCTAAATCGTCCAGGGTAATGAAAGGAAAAGCTGCCAGATTCCTCCACCTTTTGGGTCAAAATGGGAATTGCGCTATTCCATCACAGGTTTTGTTCCACAGGCTTATTACCCTTTCCTGTTTGAGAAAGGAGGCAACGCCACCAGGAACTTAGGCCAATGCAGCATTTTTGTGCGCCTTGGGAAGCTTGATTGCCAGGATGAAAAAAACCAAATAGGGGGCTGAGGAACGTCCAGGTGCACATTGTGGAAGGCTTACACCAACTCACGACAATTGGCACAATCATGAGCACTGACCTAGCTACTTTCATATGAGGAGAAGCCCTTTCACGCCACCAAGTACTGCACCAACCAATGTGAGTGATTCTAGAACCGCCTCCACTTCTGCTTCTGCCAAGTCTTCAATCATAACTGGCTCAAGTTTTAAAGGTGGCATGTCTATAAATGGCAATAGCTGGGATGCATGGAATATGGGGTGCTGTTTCTAGTGTTTGTGGTAGCGCCAAATAAAAAGTGCCATTGCCCAAATCCTCTACAACCTTGTGGGAACCCAACTGGTTACCTGCAAACTTCTGTGAGGGCAACTTTATGCACAGGTGGCAGGTATCAAGAATGACTGAAGAAAACACCATGATCTCATGAGTGAGCAGGCGTTTCCAATCTGCAATCCACTTGTAATTGGTGATGGCTTTGGTCAATTGTTCCCAGACCAGAGATTGGGTGCTCCATATCTGCTGCGCATGTTCTGCCGCTGCTGTGACCTTAGGGCAAAGGAACAGAAAGTGGAAAATGAAAGGCTATACCCCAAGATGGCTTAATAAGGTGAGAACCCCACGGAAGCATGAGAGGTATTATTGTAAGTGAACTGCACAAATGGAAGTTCATCCGCCCAGGTGTCCTGTGCAACAGTGGCGTAACACTGGAGATAATGCTTGAGCATCTGGTTACCCGCTCCATTTGACTGTCTGACTGGGAGTGATATGCGGTGAAGCGGTTTGGTTAAAATTTTCAAGATGACCAGAAGGGCCGTCCATAAGTGTGCCATAAACTGAAGCCCCTGGTCGATCACAATTCTCTTAGCAACCCAAACATTGAGAAGACATGCCGCACAAGGAGGCGAGAAGTCTCCTCAGAAGTGATAGTGGATGAAAAAAGGATTTACAAAGCAAACTTGGTAAAATGGTCTACAATGATAAAGATTATGTTATACCCATTAGGTTAGGAAGCTCAACAATGAAGTCAACAGGTACCAAAGTCCATGAGCCCTCAGCTTTCTTCAAGAGATAAAGAAGGCCGTTCTGATTAGAGCATTTGTGTTTTGTCTATGTACATGTAACGCAACTAGCAATCATTACATAATGACCTTAGATCCCTGGCCAATTGTACATTCGTGTAACCAGTCAAGGCATTTCTAAGTGCCTGGGTGACCCACAGCTGGAGGGTCATGATGAGCCAGGATTACTTCGTTGCAAAGTTGAGATGGCACCCCACAGTCTTGACCTAAATTGAGCTCCCACTCTCCCAAAGAATAATGGGACCATTTCTGCGTTGTCAGCGCCAGCTGGTCCAACAACTCCAGGCCCTCCATGCAAATTATCTGGCCTGTCTAAACCTGAGTGAACAGAGGCGAATCTGAGGACCAATCTTCCACTGAAATTGTGGGAGGTGCAATGGCTAAGATTTGGAACAATGGAATTAATCTAATTAGCTTCTGCTCATCTGCCTCCGCCATACTAAGTACAAGGTTCTGACTCAAAAAGTTGGGAAGAATACTTAGGGCCCTTTCACTAATTTGTATCTAAAATTAGAACTACAGAGATTGCAATACATCCTGGCTGATAATGCACCATTTAGCAGTTTTAAAAATACATGAGGGCTTGATGGTTCAGCCTCACCATCATCACATTCTGTGCTCCCTGGAGAAGGTACCGCCAGTGGGTAAGAGACCAGGACATGGCAGCTAACTCCTTATTGTAGATGGCCCAGGACTGTTTGAACAAAGTGAACTTATAGTAAAAAAAGCAACTGAGTGTTCTAAACCATCATTCTCTTGAGTGATAATGCCCTCACAGTAGTAGATGAGGCATTGAATGAAACAATAAATGGGTTTTTGGGATCCGCAAGCTTGATTATGTGAATCACTAGGAACACCTTCTTGATGGTGGAAAATGCCTGCTTTCACTCCTTTGTCCATCTTAATGGAACATTTTTCCCAGTCAGGGGTACAGCGGCGTGGCCAACTGTGAGAGAGCGGAGGAAATTTTTTATTGAGATGATCATGCCCAAGGAGCTCCGCAACTGCTTCTGGGTTGTAAGATTTAGCTACTCAAGGATCACCTCACACTTGCAAGGGGAATGGCGTACCCATCCTTCAGGACCACGTTACTAAAGAAGTTAACCTCATCCTTGAAAACTCACACTTGGAAGATTTTGCATAAAGGTCAGCATTTAGAAACGCATCCAAAACCGCCTCCAAGTCCTTCTCATGTTTCTTGGTAGTGGGGAATGCACAAGGATATTGTCAATATATGACACCATACAGGAGAACCAAAGGTCACCCAGCATATCATTGATCATCCTCTGGAATGAAGCTGGAGCATTTTTTCAAACCAAATGGCATTATACACAAAAGTGGAAGATTCCTCTTCTGGTATGAATCACCGTAAGTCACTCCTGACCCTATATCACCTGAATCTGATTGGATGAATTTACTAGATTGACTTTTAAGAACACCCAGTATTTTTCAAACACCTGGATAATCATCTGATCTAAGTGTAGGGGAAGGGATTGTGAAATGTAATGTTATTAAGGTGCTCATAAGTTATGCAGGGCCACAAGTTGCCATTGGCCTTCTGAGCAAACACTATGGGAGAGTTGATTGGTGAGGCCTTCTTGAACACCCATCATTTCATAAGCATGTCATCTAACCACAACTCCAAGGCCTTGTCCTCCTGCTCTGTGTATGTTTATAGGTACAGTTAATGTTGACTGCATTCACTGTCAAGCAGAAGGCTAAATCATACTTGGAGTGGGTGGAAAGAGGTTGGCTTTTTCTCAAATCATAAAAATCTTAGAACTGGTTAAATTAGGTTAAATCTGCCAGCAGTGCTGTGGGGAAGGAACAGAAACGATTGAACTTACTGCTATCGCTTGAAAAAAATTTCAATGAGGGAAAACTCACTGTGCACATACAGATTTGCAAATGACACCATGTTGGGGTCCAAATTGATATTCACTTTCTGCTGCCGCCACCATCCAATTCAAAGGATAACAGGAATCAGCAAGTCTAGCACTGCAGTGAACAGATCACAAAACCTATACCCATGCACCAAGAATTATATGGGCTACCACACTGCATAACACGACATAATAGCCAATAATGCACTCAATGCCGTGGACCTAACGTCATAATCCAAATAAAAGTCCTGGAAGATCTGTAAACTTATGAAGTTCCCTGCTGCCCCATGTCCAGGAGAGCCTCCAATGATACTGCATAAGGCCCACTTGGATTTGTATTGGTAACAGAAAAAATGCCTGATCTTGGTTCTTCGCCACCTGGCACATCATAACTTGGGGAAGAGAGGTATCCGTTTGGCTGACCCCAAAGCACTCTCAGGGGTAAACCGTGGCACTAGCCACATGAGCCACCTCTACCTCTGGAAGATGACCCTTTAGGCAACAAAAGCACCAATAATTTACATATGTTGGGTCTCTTGGAGTATCTATCTTGACTGACATAGTACTCACCCTGAGCACAGAACAGCAGGTTGAGGAGGTGGAATAATGGCTGCAGGGACAAACAACACACCCATCCCTAAGAATTGGGCAAGCAGGCCCACCTGCAATGAACAAGAGGGCCCCAACCAGTCTGCACAAGGGCCAAGAGAACACGTTGTCACCATCAGGGAGAAGGATAATTGTGAACTAGGAGGAAAATTTTTTAGTGAATGACTGGATTGCCTGCTGATGACAAAAACTATTGTGGCACCCTCCCTACCAATAAAGGTGGAAATGGACCAAAACAGTGGTCGCTCCATTATGTCATAGAGCGTTCTGACAATACTAATAAGACAACCTGGAACTCCAGATGAGCGAACGCCTAAAATCCTAGCCAAGATACCCTAGGTATAGCCATCCATATTGATGGATGGAAAATGAATAAGCCAGCCACAAGAACTAACCAGGGATTCTCAAAGTAGGAAATCATTGCCACTAAGTATTTCACCAAACTCTTAAATTCACAAATAAATATGTTTTTTTAAAAAAAGTCATTAAAGCTGAAATGACGGGAAAGAAAAGAAAATAAAGTGACAGAAGTATCTCTTGGGGCTGCTGCCTAAATACTCACACAATGGTAAACTGAGACTAAACACAATGCCATTGAAAATGTTTCATGATTTAATTTTGGGCGATTGGAATCCCAAACTATTTTCTAGTACTGACTTATCTTACCTGATTGGTCGATTTGCATCAAATATGCTGATAACAATATTCATTCCACTGCTCTGCATTTGGCGCGATGATGACAACATCTCCAGTGAGTGGCAGGTTGCACCTATGGATAGGCCACATATAGCTAGCTCTATTGGGTGGAAAAGAATTAGTCACGCCCATACCTTTCAGGAAAGTCTTGTTTTCATAATTTTGGGAAAAAATTGGTGAATTTAATGTCAGGAGAGTGTCTGTAATTCTCACATTCCCAGTAAGGTGGTGCAAGATGCACATTCAAACTGCCAGGGAACTAGCCATTAGCATATAAGAAGCAGGTCACCGCAGAGGATGCCAAAGAAAAAGGGACTCAGGGCAAGAGTGTACAACACTGAATATAAAAGAGATAATAATAAACAACAAAGCTTGGTTGGACCCCAAAGGGAAATCATAACCTAGTAGCAAATGGTGTCAGGGTGCTTGGGTGCCTCGATCTGGAGGGGACCAGGGCGTCCCAGAGGTGCACCAGATACCATCATTAGTTTTGTCAAAATAAAGTGGCCAATGTTGTTGGAGATATCCTTGAGGATGGCTACACAGGCTCGCCCAAGAGACCATATAAAAAATGTAAAATTAATGGGGAATTTTATTTAGTAAAGTCGACCAAATGAGGAAAGTTGGTCTCATGAAACATACTTAAACAATGGGGGTGAGTCATCAATCAGTGGAAGTGGTTCTAATCCTAAGCGAACCAATAGGCACACACTACAGTTGGCCAGGCTACTGTAACTCAAGATTGACCAAAATCAAGTTATAGATTGTAGCTAAACTCATCCTGATTTGTTAATATTATAAATGAAACGGGTTTTAAAACCCATGTTCCTCTAGCAACCATAACAAACCATTAAGTTGAGAATGTAGCTGGTGCATTTTATCTCCATGGTGTAATAGACTGGTTCTTTCTGGTAGTAGATAAAAGCGTTGGGTAACATTAACCAGGTATTAGGCTAGATTCCTGAATGCACCCCAGAGAAGACTCTGGATATCCACATACCACTATGGTGGGGTTGAATCAAACCTTGGAATGGAGTTAAGAGGATACTTAACCCTAATAGTACTCCTTGATCCCAGGAAAAGCACGGAGGGATTACACTGGGTGTCTAAGTTCAGGCTTGGTTCAAAGAGATTGTGTTCCTCATAGTGTATTTTGTTAAAGAAAATTAATAGCTGAAAAGTGTTTTCAAAGGTAGTTTTACATGAGCAAAAACTGCTGAAATACACAAAATTAGGAGATGAAATATACTTCATTATTATTTATAATAGGCATAAACAATGCTCCAAACTTGGTTAAGTCTGATGATTGTTTATTCTGCATTGTGACAATTGATGATTTAAGAAATATTTATTAATTTGCTTTTTTTCCTAAGAAATTAATATATGGCGTAGTTGATTAAGAGCACCTAAATAATTTAAGTTGTAGTAATTTGGTGCAAAAAATCCAAATTTAAGGCCTATTTTAAAAGATTGAACTTTGGTTTCCATTTGGAGTAGATTTTGAGGAGGAAAATTGGTTAGATTTGACTTCTTTAAATATCTGTTCGCTTGGTATTTCCTCAATTTCAGAACTACTATAATGAGGGATTTCTCTCAAATCTAACTGCTGATGTTGTCTGGCATTAATTTCAGATCATGATTTAATTAACTTAAGTTTGATGGGTGAAATTCAAATATGACTGCTCCATTTTAGACATATAATAGCCTTCATTTGATACACTTGTGGGCAATTCTGGTTTTTTCCTATTTTAAGATTATTATTATTATTCTTTTTGTTATTATTATCTTTAATAAAGATAATGTGATAGTCAGTAATATCCTGTACCATCACACCTGGCTGTAACACTGGGTCACGCATCATGCACATTCCCAGGACCAACCTGGACATGTGCATGATGCGTGACCCAGTGTTGGTCCAGGATATATTTTAAGTCAGAAAAACCTTGTAATTAGACCTTTTTGGCCTCCTTACATCCAGCCTTGTCTTGCAATACATGCCCTCAAATATATCTTTAAGCTATGACATTACCCTCTCATTCATTTGGGGCTCCACCCCCCTTCAGAGGCTTTCTCCAAGGAAAAGTTCTTATGGGCAGGGTTAGCTTCATAGCAACAATAGTTTGATTTGACTTAGGACCTTCAGCCTTGGAGAAACAATCGTGGAAAACTTTAATCAGATCTTGTGTATGGGCGCAGTTGTGCAATGGTACCCAACTGTTCTCCACTGCGTTAAATCCCTTCCAGAATGCAAGTACTCAAGCCTTCTTCTTAACTGCGTGAAGCTATAATCTCCTCCACTTCTCACTCCAGCACCCCATCCATGATATGAGCCTCTGAAGTCTTTGGTGGGGGGCTCAAACAGCGTTAGCTTACTCTCATGGAAGATGGCAAAGATCTGGAACGCTAAAAGAAGATCCTACTAGTACAAGGCGTGGCTCACCTTTCTGATCATGCGGTAGGACCCAATCCTTTTTGATCACAGATTTTTGCATGACTTCTTGATAGTGATGTTTCTGTCATCAAGAATCACGAAATCCCATTCCTTGTATGAAGGACTTACCCATCTCTTTCCATCCACGTTCTCCTCATAAGCTTGCATAGATGCATCCAAGTTGGTGCTCACCCCCTTGTGTACTTTTTTGATAGTCTTTGCAAAGTCCACCACCTCTTCCACCTTGGATCCATAACTGGGCTCCATGTTGATGGAGGAGTTGAAGCCGTAGTTGGTGAAAAAGTTGGAACAACCAAATGATGCATGTTGGGTGTTGTTATAGATGGATTGGGCCATGGGTGGATGGGAAAGTCAATTTGAATGATCTATGGTAGCATAACACTGCAGAAACTGTTCCAAGCGCTGGTAAAATCGTCCATTCTGCCCATCCAGTTGAAGTGATAGGCAGTTGAATGGCAGGGGCGAATCTGAAGAGTCTTACACATCTCTTCCCAAAGGACAGAGGTAAACTAGGGCCCACAATCACTGATTGCTTCTTGGGGGACCACAAAGAGCAAACACATTAGATATGAAGAGCTTAGCCATCTCAGCCACAGTTAAAGTGGTTCTGTAGGGAATAAGTAGGAGAACTTTATAAAATAGTCCACCACTACCATGATGGCATCATAGCCATCAAATGCAGGTAACTCCACAATGAAATCTACCAATAAGGAAGTCCAAAGCCTATCAGCCTTTTAAACTGATACCAACAACCCCAAAAGGGACTTGAAATTCAGTTTCATTTGATTACAGATTAAGTACTCTTTACAATACCTGGCAACCTGCGCAGATAATCCCTTCCAATTGTAAGTGCTGCAAATTAGCTCTAGAGTTTTCGCCTTCCAAGTATGTCCAACGTTGATTTCATCATGATGGTCCCAGATGATTTCCAGGCAAAGGGGTCCAGCGGGAACCCATAGGTGTCCCTGAAACCACACCATCTCGTTCTTCATGTGGTACCCTCTAATAATATCTTCCTGATTTAACTTGCTCTTGTCAAGGACCATATTATATTCTACTGACAAGGGATGAGAAAGGACTACCTTTCTGAGCCCACCATATTCCTATGCATTTTCCAGAGGAGCAAGCGCTGACCCATGGTGTCAAATTCTGGTGGTTGACCCAAAAATAAACCCTTTGACAACCAACAGATCGGGCTGAATATCCTCCCAATACTCAAGCTGATACTATAATTATCAACTTAAAGCCTATTGCAAATACACGGCTCAGGCCAATTATCTCAATGTCAATTTAATCCATTTATAATATCAAAAGCTCAGGCTGAATACACTTGCACTTTGGGCTGATTATTGCTGCACCAAAACTTGGCAA
>JAKSZP010006929.1:0-94181 GCA_022478985.1 Massospora cicadina
AAGTCTCAAATACTGAATCATGGGTTCAAGGACTAGAATTCCACCTCCTTCAGTTTGTTCCACCGAAGGAATGCCGCTATATTTTAACTCTCTGATTACCATTCCCCCTAAAGCTCAAGTCATCATTGATATGGGAGTTCAAGTATTTGTACCTAGTGATCATGTGTTAGAGATCTTTGGTAATCAAAATCCTTCTCATTTGGAGGCTTTACCTTGCCCTTGTATACTTGATCCTGCCTATTATGGGACTGTTTTAGTTCTAATGGCTAATCTCACCTCTCAACCTATGCGATTGAATCGCAATAATCCCATCGCCTATGTGAGGCCTACTCCTGTGAGTGACTTATTGTCCATCTTGGGATGTGGAGATCTATGCGAATTTGGACTGGACAATACCCCTATCATTGCCAGAATTGACGTCAAATTTGGGGATTCACTCACTTCAGAACAACAGCATGAAGCTGAGGCTCTGATTGAAGAATATGCGGATATCTTTGCTCAAGGTCCTGGAGATTTTGGCCTAATGAAAGAGGTACAGCATCAGGTTAAAACTGGGGATACTCCCCCTATCCGAGCTCAACCATATTGCAAGTCCAAAGTCAAGGAGGCTCAGGTTTCAGTAGAGCTGAAACAACTTCTCGATGCTGGACTATTAACGCCTTTTAAAAGTCCCTGGGCTTCCCCTCTACTAATCATCTGAAATAAAGATGGAGGCCACCAAGTAGTTATGGACTATTGTCAACTCAATGCTGTTACTCTAAAAGGATTCTTATCCTCTTCCTCGTATAGATGATTCCTTGAGGCTATTGTCTGGGTCCCAATATTTCTCAGCTATGGACCTTGCAAGCAGCTATTAGCAAATTGATCTTGCACCAGAAGACCATCAAAAATGTGCTTTAATTTCTAGTGAGAGTCTATTTGAGCCCACTCATATGCCGCAGGGGCTTTGTAATGCCCCTGCTACGTTTCAATGAGCCATGGATGGCTTGTTTGGGTATTGAAGCTTTCTTGTGTTTTAGTTTATCTAGATGATGTTACTGTTTTTTCACGCACTTTTAATGAGAATTTGGCTCATTTGAAGGAAGTTTTTGGCTGACTGCGTCATGCCTCACTTAAGCTTAAACCATCGAAGTGTGCCTTTTTTAAGACTGAGATGTAATTTTTAGGGCATAAGGTTAATCATAAGGGCATTTTACCCTTATCTAATAAGGTACAAGCTATTTTGGACATGCCTGTTACAAAAGCTTGCGTAATATTAAAGTTTTTTAGGGATGGCTGGTTATTAATGACAGTTCATTCCCCATTTTGTGGAGATTGAAGAGCCGCTAGTTTACCTTTTGCATAAGGAAGTCCCCTTTGTATGGGAAGAATCTCAGCAGCAATCCTTTGATCTGTTGCGCCAAGCCTTAATGAGTGCACCCATTTTATCCCATCCTGACTTTTCGAAACCCTTCATACTATTTACTGATGCTAGTGATATTGATATTGGAGCCATTCAGGCTCAACATGATACCAATATGGTCGATCACCCCATTGCATACTATAGTAAAACTCTTTCTAAGGCTGGACGCAATTATAGCGTTACTGAGAGAGAATGCCTCACTGTTTTGGCCGCTATCAAGCATTTCCGCCCTTATCTTTATGGCAAGCATTTCACCATTGTGATGGATCACACTTCCCTGAAGTGGTTGCAGCAAATGAAGGATCCTGATGGGCGCTTATCCAGATGGGCTTTGAAGCTCCAAAATTACAATTTTACCATTCACCATTGCGCTGGGGCTATACATCATTACGCTGATGGCCTTTCTCAATAGCCTAACTTAATGTTATTCTCTGCAGAGGAGGATTGCATTTATGACCCAATCGGTAGACCTGAGCTCTGATTCTGTGAATCTAAGGATGTTAACTCAAAGTTACAATCCTTAACCGAAGACACTCAGGTCAAAGATGGATCACTATATAAAAGGTCAGGATCTAAGTGGTTGCCCTTTATTCAGCCCTCTGTGAGGACTGACACTATCATGGAGGCCCACCAAACTGTAGGTCATGGAGCTGTCGCTAAGACCCCCCAATGGTTAAAAAATTATTGTTACTGGATAACATGCTGGAATCTGTGCATGATGTGCTAGAGTCATACCTTAAGTGCTAACAACAACGTGGAGGAAATCTGATGTTCCAACACCAAATTTTAGGACCTTCCAAACCCTTTGCTACTGTGAGTATTGACATGGTAGGTCCTCTTCCTATGGCCACCTATGGTCATTGATATATTTTGTTAGCTATCGACCATTTCTCTAAATGGATTGAAGCTATTTCAGTTTCCACGGTCACCGCCAAGGCTATGGCATCATTTCTTTTTAAACAAGTTTTCACCAGGCATGGCAGCCTGAAAGTTTGTTATCAGATAATGGGATCAACTTCATTTCTCAGGTGGTAGCTGAGCTTACCAAATTAATGGGTACCTACCAGTCCTTCACGTCCCCATATAATCCCTCCACTAATGGTACCGTTAAATGAGCAAATGGTACCCTAGTAGCCATTCTTCAAAAAATGACTTCCAATGATCCTAGTAGATGGAACTTCTACTTACCTAGTGCGATGTTAGCCTATAGAGTTAGCTACCATCGTATTAGTGGAATGTCTCCGTTTAAAGCTTTATATGGTCGGGAGCCTGTCCTCCCTTCAAGTGTACAACCTATACTTGAAGAGGATACCCCGCAAACCACTGATTTAGCAATGAGGAGACTGGCATATGAAATAATCTGATTACAAGTATTAGCTTTAAGTTCCCTTGCGGCTACCACCTTGAAGGAAGGAACCTGGACCAATGCTAGTAGACCTACATCGCCAGAATATCAAGTTGGATATCTTGTACTCTTCTACCACCATAGGCCGGGAAGAAGAATTCATAAACTGGACCCCTTATGGGCTGGTACTTATTGTATTATCTATCATCGAGGTGTTGAATACTCCATTGCCGCTATTGATACTGGTACTGTTATCAATAGAGTGCATAGTAGGTTTCTTTGCAAATTTGTACCCCCTAGGCAAGATCTTGAGGGGGGCATCGTTGGATATACCTCCAAGATGACCAGAATAACTTTGGATCGAGATTTGATATCTTGGCCAAATGATATTATAAAATCCATGTTGGGGATTTCTAATTCTTCAATTGACTGATTTAAGACTCTTTGGAGTTATAAGTCTCCTATGATGGATTAAACCAAGCAATATGAAATGACCAAGCATTTCGAAGGGGCGGGGCCCTTGTTAGAAGGCCAATCGAATCTAATAAGCACTCTAACAGATCTGACCATCATAACTATTTTAATAATAATGATAATCAGCAATATCGGTCATCTGTTAAGAAAGATCATACCTTGGGTGCATCAAGGAAATCCTCGCAAAAATCCAGAAAATCTTCTTCTATAAATATCTCTAATTTTTAATTGATAAAGTACCAAAAATCTTGTCTTGCATAGCTTAATTTTGGTCTATCTTCTTACTGGATTCAGTACTTCAGATTGGAATTTACTATTGCAATAGAACTAATAACTTTGTTGTGATTGACTCAATCTTCACTAGAGCCATGGAACTAATACTTTTGTAGCCTTTGAAGCACCTGCTTATAGAATTTCTCATGAAATTCCAATAGTGAGCTTGAACTTGCAATTAAACTCTGAATGAGCAGGTAGTACATTGGCTGAATCTGCATCAAATGAAGATTCCAGCTCCTCCAAACAGGAAGGTGAGTGTATTTTCAAAGAGGACTTCAGCAGCGGAGCTAGACTGAGTGTGTTGACATTGTGCCATAGGACAAATTGCCCTGAAAGTTTGCTTCAGCCAAAGGGACAACTAAATCATGATCATTATTCCGCGGTGGCCCAGTCAGTGGCTCAGCTCCAGCATGGCCTGCCCACCATCTTCTTCCCCCCTGACTTCCCTGAATCTCCCTGCAGTGACATCTCAAAATTATTTGATGATGCTGAAATTGCTGTTATGAATGTCGCAACACTTGCTTCATTCAACCCCTCAGCCAAAATCACCCGCTACAGTATCTCCCTTTTCACCCAACTTCCTGAAGCCCGCAAAGAAGCTGAAGTTCTCCTCGCAGCTTTTGTTGAGACACTTTCCCGTCATTATCTTGATGCAGAAGTGGAAAACTCCTAAACGCTGACCTCAGCCCCCACTATGCAGATGCCCCAACGCCCTGGCTCTCTGCTCTGATCTGGTACTGCAACCAACGCCCCTTGATTGAGGCGGGTCTTTCTGAAAACCAATCCCCCGACCCCTCCTCACCCTCTGCCATGGTGGATTAAGCAGTTTCTGCTTCCCACCTGGTTAGTAGTTTGTTTTGCCATTTTGAGTGTTGTGATCGGTACTGTCTGTCCCCTGGTCGGCGTACCTCGAATAAATTGAATAAATCAAATAAATCGAAATCATGATCATTATTAAAAGTTATTGATATGGTATTGTCTTCAAGTGGGTCCTGACGTCAAACTTTCTTCAACACTCCACACTAAAATGATGGGGTACAAGAGGTTTTTGGTAGCACAAAAGCGATCAGCCAAACGATATTTTCCATCTTGATAATCCACTAACCCCATAATTTTCAGCATGGGAATACCTTGTTGTCAGAATCCTCCCTGGATTAGGTGAAAGCCTTGTCCAGGAGGAAGGTCAATATAGTCATATGAAGGGCACATTTTTCAAATGGCCAAATTTTGAGAATGGGTTTCAATTCAACTGATATACCAAATTCAGGGCTTTGGCTAAATTATGCTGAATTTGGGAAATATTTACATTTCCAATTTGTTATCTAATCTATATTCACGCTTTTATCTATTCCCACCTATCTCAGAATTGACTTTCCTACAGGTCCCATGTCTCTAACCTGAAGATCCCTCTTTATCCTACTTTCATTTTCAATAATTATAAATAGTGCTTGATTACTCTAAATAAAATACCTTTTTGCCTATCACTAATAAAATTCTTGTTTATAGAGTTTTTATTTAAGAGAAAAACAAGTCATGAGGTTACTCATGAAATTGAACTTCAAAACACCCCCTTCAGATAGACATGCCGCCAATGATTACTCCCTGATGGCCCAACAAAATGGTGCTCCCTGCCAGGTGCTTCCAAGTCACCTCAAGAACATATATGTTCAGAAAAAGGGTAACAACTAAAAAAGCCGTATGTTGCTTCCAAAAACTCTCAAACCCAAGGTCTGATGAGATGGAAGAAATTTACTGTCTTAAGTTTGACTGTGTCAATGGCTATCAGGGCTTACTCAACACAGTTCAATACTTGCTTACTGAGCTTACCTATAATCTAGAAAAGAAAACCAAGGGAAGGAAGATTTAGAGCAGCTTTATGGGCTTCAACAGAAATCAACTTAATTTGATTGAAGACCATGCCAAGAGAGCGGCTACTCAAATATTGGACAGAGCTTTCTCTAAATCTCTCAACCTCTCTAAAGTTAAACATTATTGTGAGCTAGCTATATATTTAGTCATAGAAATGCTTTAAAAATACCATACCAAGTTGGACCAATACCAGGTCAAAGAACCAAAAAGTTCCCCCCAATAAATTTAAAGAAAATATAATAACCTTAAAGTAAAAGGAGGAACCTCTCAGAAAACTAGAACAGTCTAGTCAAAAAGAAGTTCAAAGCTTTTCAAACCCCAAAAATCAGAATCTAATGGAGCAGAAAGGGGTTTGACTAAAGAGGAAAAAAATCAATATTTTATTCTGAGGATCCAGATGAGTACTAAGCTCACGTTAATTTTTAAGAGTCTTGACTTATATTGTGAGGATTTGTATGATGAAATCCTATGCTATGCACGAGATCCTCCTTATTGTCTTCAGCAATCAAATGAAAACTATTCCTCAAGTCATTCTGAAGGAGAATTAACCGCATCAAATTCTATTTTCAATCAAAATTCCAAAATCACAACTTTATTTCCTAACATTCTTTTTATAGGTGCCCCACAAAATGGTCCAACTAATGAGGCTAATGAAACTCTAATCTCTATGAGTCCACTTGACCCACCTAATTCAAAAATAGATTGACGATGTGTACTCAAATGATAACCTTTATTAGGCGACCAGTACCCAATTCTCCACAATGATGTCATTTTCCACTATGATTTAGTGAACATAAATTTGGATGAGCATCATCTGAGCAATTGGACCAATCAAGTTAGGATAACAAGCCGAGAATTAGCTTCTGAATTTGATGAAGGCAACAAACCTCAAGCATTTTATGGAAGTCTCAAAAGCAATTGGTGCAAAGATGCGATTCAAACACCAGGCAATTGTACCTGGGACTTACCTTCTCACCATTTGGGATAAGCTCGACAACTCCTTTCTGACAATCCTACCACTTTCCAGTTTTGATGGCGCTCCTCCTGAAACTGGACTACCTGTTACTAAAACAAAAAATCTAGATTACTTGTTTCAACTCTCAGATTCAGATAGCGCTGATCCCAATGAAAATGAGAGTCAAGAAAAAGTGAAGCTTGATGACTCCTTTTCAGCAACGCTACCACTTTCCAACTTTGATGGCGCCCCTCCCAAAATTGGGCTGCATATTATTAAACAAAAATTCTAAATTACTCGGTTCAACGCTCAAATTGGGATAGCGCCAATCCAAATGAAAACGAGAGTCAAGAAAAAGTGAAGCTCAATGACTCCTTTCTGGCAACGCTACCACTTTCTGACTTTGATGGCGCCCCTCCCAAAATCAGGCCACATATTACTAAAAACAAAAATTTTAGATTAATCAGTTCGACGCTCAAATTGGGATAGTGCCTAACCCAATGAAAATGAGAGTCCTGAAAAAAGCAAAGCTCGATAAACCAACCAACACTACCTCCACTACTAATGCCAACTTTCTGGCCCACTTTGCATTTCCCTCTCAAACTCTGTTGCACAGCTCACTTTTGGTTGCGAGTGAGGTTTGCTCGCCCCAATCCTGAGATGATGGCTTGGCATCACTTGAAGAGGCCTCCCTATTGGAACCTTCAGCTGGCCACACCTTACTGTCACCTGGTCACCTTCCAGGCTTGTGGGGTCGCTCACCCACGCTACCCAATGTTGATGACCTTTTCTCCAAGCCTAACCTGGATCTGCTGGCGAATAAGGTGATCACAAAATGCCAAGTTTAAATGGCAAACAAAATGGACTGGAAGTCTAAAGAGGCTGAAGCCCACCTGGCCAAGATGGCGCAGAGGAGATGCATGAATGGATAGCACAGATGGAGGTGGAGTTGAAGGCCTCCAAGTTGGAAATCAGGCACAAGGCTCTGTATACCACTAAACTTGAGTCCTCCATCTACCTTAACCTTTAGGTCACAACTTACTCCCCTAGGGCAAGGCTTGGAGAGGGTGTTGTCAGGATTCTCCCTGGATTAGGTGAAAGCCTTGTCCATGGGGAATGTTGATATAGTCATATGAAGGGCACATTTTTCAAATGGCCCAATAATTTTGAGAATGGAGTTTGATTCAACTGGAATATTAAATTTGGGGCTTTGCCTAAATTATGCTGAATTTGGGAAATATTTACATTTCCAATTTGTTATCTAATCTCTATCCACACTTATCTATTCCCATCTATCCCAGAATTAAGACTGTTGTGAATTTGATATGACTGGATGATAAGGCTGAGGTCATCCAGCGAAATGAATGGAATCCATTAGAATCAAACTGGTGATGATAATTTAAGCGCTGAAATGAGGCAATATTGGATTGTTGATTGACAAAACCAACGAGATGCAGCAAATTGAGTTACTAAGTCATGTAAGTAATATCATCTGAAGTTGTTACAATATAAGCAGGATGAGATGATTGAGGGAGGTAGGTTTTGTTAGTAGAAGCTAGCAGAATAAGAGGAATCCGCGGTATTATAAATACATTTAATAAAAGAGGTTGTGGGAGCGAGTGCTCCATATTTATTTAAAAGTTATTCTGTTGTTTCAAGGGCAGCGATCTTTATATTGTTGGTCCCTATTGCTCAGTGGGTTAACCCTGTGCAAAAATCTGCCAGCGTATATATTGAGTACCGCCAAAATTACAGCAGTGGTGCTCACTACAGGGGGCCCATTGATCAATTATAATATGATAAAAACTCAGTTGCCAGCCATGTTGCCTCAAGTTGCCTATGTGGAACTGAAACTGGCGTTGGATGCTGTGCTTAAAAAGCAAGATGAGCTGCTCCATGAGGTCTACTGCAATAAGCTGCCCCATTTGATTGTGACGGGAATATTTATGAGTACTTTAAGCGATTTGAGATTGCAACTGAAGGAGTCTCAGATCAACAAAGAGCAAAACTGTTGATTTCTTCCTTGGATGTCAGAAGTGCTGATCAAGTCATCTGTTATCTTCCAAGCAGCTCCCTTATATACCAAGAAGTCAAAGCCATGGTGCTGCGGTTGTTTAGCGGAACTGCAAAGATGTTGCAGTGGAAGGCTGAATTTTTAACCATTAAGTTTCAGCGGGATAAAACCCTTACCGCGTTTGTTGAGCGATTTATGGTGGAGGCTCACATGCTAATTGGGGCTGGAGTTTTATCCGAAGCAGAAGTGTGTATTGCTATGAATTCTGCTGTGAAGCCATACCATGAGTTACATAACGTTATGGCCACCCTGTTAAATGAAGATGTACCTTTGCTTAAACTTATTCAGTTTTTGCACCGTATCTCAGCCAACTTCCCTCCACCTAATGCCAAGTGGAGTCCTTATGCTGCAATGGCTGAATCATCATATTTGAGGACACTGGCAGTCCATTGCAGAATTCACCAAGATATCATAAGCAGTTAAACGTCTGACCCATTCCTGCTTAACATCCCTGGGCCAACTATCGCCCTAGACCTGTACATGCTGATCTTTTCCATTTTAACTCTCGCTGTGGTTATCACATTAATCAGGGACGTGAGCCCTATGGGGTTAGCTGTTTTAAATGCAGTTGTAAGGGGCATCTGGCATGATGGTGCCCTAATCAACTGGTCTCTTGTGTACATCTGGAACAATATGGTCAGGGAAAAGTCAGAGCGGAGTAGAGAAGGGACTCTCTATCTCAGCTATACCAAAAATATGTCTCAACTGAACCCAAATTAGATTATTTCGCGGAAGTCTCCTTGCACAATGAGTCAGTTTTATATCAACAGCCGGTTGGAGGGGTGAATACTTTGACACAAGTGCAGTCTGCGGTTATGGCAGAAGAGGGGTCCCAGTTGCAGGTTGAGCCGTATGCTTGCCATATGTTTGACCAAGTTTCATCTGAAAAGTTGGACTCCTCCTCTGATGTCCCTTTCTTGCAAGTGGTAAGCATTGCTCGTCCAGTCAACACTATTATCACACAATACCCCAGTATTGGCGAGGGGATTGTGGGTTTTCTTGAAAACAGAGATGCCATAAATGTCTATGTTAAAAACAGTCAAGATGCATCTTATTCCAAATGTACTTACTGTGACCTGATTGTAGCTAAAACCCATGTCTGTGCCATCATAGATATAGGTGCCCCTGTCAATATAATCTCCACCAAATTGGTGGCCAAATTACCATTAAAACCGGATGTGGACCATTGGGTGGTATATGGAACTGCTGGAGCGGATAACACAGTCTCCAAGGGAGCATACTGCGCGCTTCCGTTGCAGTTTAAGTCTATTGTAGTGGTAGCCCCAGCTATAGTGTTACCAAATAGCCATTACGATCTGCTGATTGGAACCGCCTTCTTGTGACATTATAGGGCTGTTATCAATATAACAGACCAGACTTTTGAAATATTGGGTCAGAGGATCCCAATTCGCTTCAACTCTAGAGGAGTGCCAGTGGATCCGGTGCATATGGGGAATATCAATCTAGCTTATAGTGACGGAGTATTCCCAGTGCGCTACTATTGGTTAAAGGGCAAAACCTGGGCCCTTCCACAACAGATTTATGAATATCAAGGGCTGCCGCTCCGAGCTGCTGGACCTATATCAATTCCATCCGGGCATCAAGTTATAGTAAACACGGACTTGGTGATAGAAGTTCCCAATGGACTCTATGGGGAAGTTATTGGGCCATATCAGCAGCCGCGGTTCAAGCCTCATGTAGCCCCAGGTATTATATTACCAGGGCAAGGAGAGGTCAAAGTTTTGCTTGCAAATTTACAAATGGGATACTGCAAATCCGCCGCCACCAAATAGTGGCATACTTGCACTTTATCCCCATTGAGGAGGTTAGTTCATTTCATGACTTTGGGTCACTGGAGGAATTTGGTCTGCCTTTCAAACTGGAGCTCAATATAATGGCAGTAGTATTGCGTGACAGATTAATGGGGCTGTCAGAATCACAGAAGGATAGGGCAATCGCTTTATTTCAAAAATATAAAGAATTTTTGCTGTTGACGACCATGATTTAGGATGCGCGCGGGGGTGGTTCATAGGCTGGACACTGGAGATCATCCACCCATTAGGTCAAGGCTGATCCACTAATCAAGGATGGCGGAAGAAGTAGTAACCGAGGAAATTGACAAGCTATTAGCGTAAGGGATGCTTGAACCTTCAAAGAGTCCATGGGCTTCACCCATTCTGATTGTTAAAAAGAAGGATGGCATCAACCGTGTAGTAATTGACTATTGGAAGCTCAACAGCATAACTAAAAAGTACTCATATCCCTTACCACGGATTGATGACACTTTATATTGGCTAGGGGAAGCTCGTTTCTTATCAGCTATGGACCTGATCTCGGGCTATTGGCAAATTGAGTTGCCACTGGTGGAGCAGGAGAAGTGCACAGTAATCACATCTAAAGGTCTTTTCCAACCAACCCGGATGCCACAAGGGTTGTTTAATGCCCCAGATACATCTCAAAGAGCCATGGATACTATCTTGTGGGACCTAAACCTGTCGTGTGTCCTTGTGTACCTTGACAACAATAATGTTTTCTCCCAAACCTTCTCTGAACACCTCAACCATTTAGAAGCTGTATTCCACCAGCTCTCTGAGGCCAACATTAAGATTAAACCCCGGAAATGCCACTTCTTTAAAGACCAGCTGGAGTACCTGGGGTTTGTGGTTGATGCCACTGGGCTGAGACCTCAACCAGCCAAAGTGGAAGCTATTTGAAAAATGACTCCACCCACCAGTAAGTGGGATATACAGGTCTTCTTGGGAATGGTCAGATATTATTGGTGCTTCATCCCTAACTTCAGCTGTATTGGGGGCCCACTCTTTGAGTTATTAAGAAAGGACACTATGTTTGAATGGGTGGAACGTCAGCAACGCGCTTTTGATATGCTTTGATTGGCATTAACCAGTGCACCGGTTTTATGCTATCCCAATTTAAAAAATTAGTTCATTGTTCAGATGGATGCATCCCTTTCCGCTGTAGGGGCAGTCCTATCCCAAAAGGATGATAAAGGAGAAGAGCACCCTGTAGTATACTGTAGTCACAGTTTGAACAGCCACGAATGCAATTAAACTGTGGCTGAGAGTGAAAGCTTGGCGGTGATCTATGCTTATAAGCAATTTCAGGTGTATTTGCATGAGGTGAGATTCAAAGTTGTAACGGATCATGCCTCGCTACATTGGTTACAAAGTCTGAAAGAACTGGATGGGCGTCTAGCCCAATGGGCTCTTAAATTGCAAGCATACAATTTTAAAAATTCTTCATTGACCTGGAGCAAAACACCAGAATGCTGATTGTTTATCAAGATTACCTACAATTGCAGTTACTACAGATCTGAGTGATATCCTGTTTGATAATATGCTTAGTGGCAAGTATGACAATGAACCGCTTCCAGTCATCAAGGTACTGGACAGAATAAGGGCCAATACATTTCAGAAAAATGGGGAATTATATAAGTGGATAGGGGACACTACCGTGAATATTCCAAGACCTTCCGCCCACCCAACTATTATTATGAGTGCGCACCGAGCAGTTGGACATGGAAGAGTTCATAAAACCATGGAATTATTGTGGCCTCATTATTACTGGGAAAGCATGAACTTCGATATTCTTGATATTATCTCCTACTGTCACCAATGCCAAGTAAAAAAGCCGTTCTGCCAGAAGACTTCATACCAGTTAGTGAAGCTGCACTTTGCCTGGCACACCATTTCAATTGATGTGGTGGGTCCTTTGCAAAAAGGGCAAACTGGTGCAAATACATCCTGGTAGCAATTGACCACTTGACCAGGTGGGTTGAGGCGCGACCAATATAAGATTTGGGGGCGCTAATGGTGGCCAAGTTTGTTATGGAGTGTATAATTTAGTGACATGGTTGCCCTAATTCATCCTTACTGATAATGGGACAAACTTCACTTCACACATTCTACCTAAGCTAAATGAGCTGATGGCCATCCATGGGGTTCTAACAACTCCATATCACCCTGAGTCCAACGGAATGGTTGAACAGGCTAATGGGGCCCTGTTAAACATCCTCCAGAAGTTGGTTACTGATAGGCCCTCCAAATGGAGTACCCTCCTTTCCACTGCAGTGTTTGCCTACAACATTAGCTACCATTCTGCCACAGGAAAAAGCCCATTCCAATTGTTTTATGGATGGCACCCCACGTTGCCAGTGCTCCTATATGCTTGTGTGGAGGACACCAGCATAATGGATCTGCAGCACTATTTGACCACCCTAATGAATATGCTGATTAAATTGCAAACTGAAGCGTATTAATTCAGCTTAGCTAATAGAATCAAAGGCTAGGCTGCCGATCAGGTACAGTGGAGTGACCTAGAACAGTTCAAAGATGGAGACATGGTCCTATTCCATGATCAACATGGGTTTGGCTGGAAACATAAGCTGGCTAGTATCTGGATCAGACCATTTGACGTCATTGAGAAGACCGGTATAGATGCAAATACTATCAAGGACCCTTCTAGCAGATAGATAATTAACTGGGTTCAAGCAAAGTTTCTCCAGCCATACAAACAATAGAATCCTTATCATCCAGTCAAGGAGGGGGTAATGTTGTGAATTTGATATGACTGGATGATAAGGCTAAGGTCATCCAGTGAAATGAATGGAATCCATTGGAATCAAACTGGTGATGGTAATTTAAGCACTTCGAAATGAGGCGATATTGGATTGTTGATTGATGAAACCAATGAGATATGGCGAATTGAGTTACTAAGCCATGTAAGTAATATCATCCTTAGTTGTTACAATATAAGCAGGATGAGATGATTGAGAGAGGTAGGTTTTGATAGTAGAAGCTAGAGGAATAAGAGGATCCGCGGTATTATAAATACATTTAATAAAAGAGGTTGTGGGAGCGAGTGCTCTGTATTTATTTAAAAGTTATTCTGTTGTTTCAAGGACAGCGAACTTCATATCATTGGTTCATATTGCTCAGTGGGTTAACCCTGTGCAAAAATCCGCAGGCTTATATATTGAATACCGCTGAAATTACAACAGGGACTTTTCTACAGGCCCCATGACTCTACCCTGAAGATCCCTCTTTATCCTGCTTCATTTTCAAGCGCTATAAATAGTGCTTGATTACTCTAAATAAAATACCTTTTTGCCTATCACTAATAAAATTCTTGTTTAAAGTTTTCATTTAAGAGCAAAACAAGTCATGAGGTTACCCATGAAAGTGAACTTTGAAGTACCCCCTTCAGATAGATGTGCTGCCAATGATTCCTCCCTGGTGGCCTGACACTTGGGAAGCCCCTCCCCTAATCATACCACCTGGCAAGTAACTCAGCTCAAGGTAGTTGGCTAGGTCTTGGTCAATTAAATTCTCAGAGGCTCCTGTATCCACCAAAATGATTAAGCTAATTTTCCCTAAAGGTGATGAAAGGGTAGCAGTCAATAAAAAAATATCCATAACGGTATTTATTTATAGCAGAAAATGCCAACACATCACCATAAAAATCTTCATAAGGCATAAGCATGCCTCCAGGGTATGTTTCTGCATCATTGAATGGAGAGGAATAGTTGGCCACTCTTACGACTGAAATCACATATCCCACCATATCTTCAGCAACTGCATAAACATTTTTATATTGAAGAAGTAGCTCCTTCTCTCACATCTGTGCTCTGCAGATCATGGTTGTGGTCAAGCGTGAATTCTCTGGGGTGATTTGGTATACTGAAATAGGTTCCATATTTGAGCCTCAAGAGAAGATATAGGGCATAGTTTTATATAATGAATCAGCGGTATAAAATGCGTTTTTGTCATGGTCCTATGACATCATAGTGGGGACCAACCCCAAGGATAAGGCTGGGCGCCAGGAGGCCCAGAAGGTGAAATTATAGGGCCTCTCAGACCTGAGGCATACCCTAGACCAACGCTGGGTACAGGCAAAATATGCCCAGGTTGGTACTAGTGGGGTGCCAAATTCCCAGCCCCTTATGTCAGTCCAGGCGCTAAAATGGATGGTCTACCAAATTAATTCGGATGGTTCCATTTGGTTTGTTGAGGAACGTGGTTTTGAAACCTATTCCGTTTATGAAACAAATGCGTTTGGGTTGAATCCAACTTCAATCAATCACTTGAGTGAAGTCAGTTTCAGTAAATTCAACCAATTTGGATGATAGCGTTGCCCTATTGGTGGGTCAGTGCTTGGGCCCACTGCAGCAAACCCCTTATTCCCCCGTCCAAGTTTAAATACGTTTTCCCTGACCAACATTCTTTGTTAGTCAACTTCCTGAATAAAAATTTCCCCATTTTTTACCGTTTTATTACAATGTTATTCTGTATGATCCTGTGCGTGGATCTTTTTGTGGAGGTCTCACGCTACATTAACCATTCCATTTTGAACACAATCAGAACTATTCACGTGCACCGTTGGTTCACCCAGGTACCCTCCAACCTGGGCCGTTTACCTCTTCTCTCCTTGTGCACTGCATTATTTTTGGATGGTCCCTTATCACACTTCTTGGTTTTAGTTATTATTGTTCCAGCACCCTCTGCTGGGCACTAGTAGCTTTAGTACTAACGGCTAGTTTCCATGCGTTGGCTCTGTGCACTGAGCACCACCACGCTGGAAACAGGAGAGTTATAGACACTTTCCTTACAGTTTTGGACAAAAATGGCACAATACCCATTTCTGCAACAGGTTGGGCACCGTTATCAAAGGCCATCACCTTCAGGCCTTTGTTGATGATCTTGCCTGCACCATCCAAACGTGGTGCCAACGAAAAAACATTTATTGTATCAATTTTGTTAAGTTTTATGTAAAGTCATGTAATCACGACTCTTGGATCATGAAACATCCATATCCACCAGGTACAAGCAAGAGGGGTGGGTACTTTCCAGTTAAAGGCAGCAAGAATAACGCTGAGATGCTCCAACCATTGGCAAAATGAGAAAATGGTGGTGAGCCCCACCATGGTCATGACTATCAGCTGGTGCACCCAATTCCTACTTTGCAAAAGTCCTACACAGATAATGTTCATGCATGTAAAATGAAGAGGTTGGTTGTCTAATGTTAAGAGAGTGTCTATAACTCTCCAGTTCCCAATGAGGTGGTGTGCAGTGCACAGCTACAAAGATAGGAGACTCATCATCATGGTTGTAGTAAAAAGGGCATTGAAAAGGGTGCTTGAGCCAAAGTGACACTGTGCAAGGGAGTCTAGCATGGTGTAGAGTAGTTGGAAACTGATAAACAGGAACACTTGGGTGGGCACCATGGGGGAGACCATAACCAAACTGAGATCAGTGCTGGAGGGTTTGGGTGCCTCAGTTTGGAGGGAAACAAGGGGGCCCAATGGTCACTCAATCTTAGAGATATTTTAGTGAAGATAGGTGTCATGGAAACGGCAGAAGAAGTTTAGACCGTCCTGCCAGTCAGGGTGTGTAAGCATCCAGAAAGCAAGCCAGAATGCCAGAGGCATTGCCAACCATACAACTTGATATGGAGCTGGGAAATAGGATACCACAAAATGGTGGCGGAACATCAGGGTTAGGAGTATCCCAACAGCAAACCACACTGAATAGATTTTGGACCCAGGAGTTCTGCTAACAGGGGTGGAAACTACTGGGATAATTCCTGCGAGATTCTTGTTTGTCAAGACCATTTCATTGGGGGCAAAAGAGGAGTGGATTTTCTTCTGTAGTTGGTGAACATAGGGCCATAAAATTCCTCTATTGCTGCTGAAAGGTCATGAGAACTGGGTTGTAGCACCAAAAATTTTGAACTTGTTGAGTCCAATTGGTGATAGAGGGAATCAAAGTAACCAAGAGAATTGGTATGGCCTACCCAGAGTGTGAGGCAGCGGACTACCAGGCAAACACCATATGGAATGTGGTTGAAAGGAGGGAGATAAAAATTTGGGGTTTTTTAACAAAATTTTTATTTGGGAAATAAAGTAAGAAAAATTGACCAACAATCTTCTCAGTGCCTTGCAACTGATTAAATAATGGTCAATTGGTTAAAACATGGATGGGATCTACAAATTTGGCCTAACTGGTGAATTGGATGGTAGAGGGGGTTTATTCTATGGGAACCATCATCGCAAAATTTGGTGGTGGGCTGAGTCTCTATCAGTTTGACCTCAAATCTCTGGACCAGATGTCAATTATGTTTCTGATGGTAATCATGACAGTGTTTGGCCCGATGAGTGACAGGAATCCCCCAAGGTCATTCAATATAGGGATGGGGCCATTTGGTTGGGAACGGGTTCAGGATGGCCAACCCACCCGTGCTTGGTCAATTAACCATTCATTCAGTCAATAGAGGCCCATTGGGCACAACACCTGAATTACTATTGGAGGGTTTCAAACTCTTGGCAATGGCACCCAATATTTGTTCTGCTGATTTTGGGGTCAAATCGGAACCATCAGGTGATCCAGCTGATGTTTCATTCTTCATTCTTTTATAACCATTCAAATTTTGGCCATCAGCCCAATTGCCACCCACATTAGATCCAACTGATTTCAGTTTGATAATCTCAGCACAGATTTCACTGATTCCCCACAAAAGTTCTGCCAAGGTGAGTGAGGAAATCAGGGGTGGGATCCAAAGTGGACAGGCTGTCACCTATCACTCGTCAACTACATGGGTGAGATCACCTTGGATGATGAGGGGTACTGCCATCCTCTTTGGTGTTTTCTTACTTGTGAATGGAAAAATAGCTTGATTGAGAGCTAAAGGACACTCCCCAAGACTTACAATAGGATAGCCAACGTTGTTAAAGACCTCCCCAAGGAATTCTGCACACAGGTTCATAATAGTAATCATAAATTAAAAATTGTAAATATACATGGATTTATTTAAAGGGAAGATGAACCAACAAGAAAGTTTAGTCTCAAGCAAACATATTTAAGCTAATTTGAGAATCATCAATAGATGGAAGTGGTGCTAAGCCCAGGTGCACCAATAAGTGCATGCTTCCATTAGGCAGGGTACTATAACTAGTAAATTGACCAAACTCAGGTTATCAATTGAAGACAAGGCTGACCTGAGCTAAAAATTTTGAAAAATTAATGGGTTTCAAAACCCCATTTACTGATTAACTGAATTAAACCATCATAATTGAGAACATAGTTTGTGCATTTTAATGTCTGGGCTGTAATGCCAGAATGTGCCTCATGCACATTCCCAGAACCAACCTGGGCATATTTGGCCAGTACCCAGCGTTGGTCCAGGGTATTCTTAAGATCATGGAGGCCTGCCAATCACCTTTTTAGCCTCCTGATGTGCAGCTTTGTCCTTACTGTTGGTTTCCATAATTATGTCATCTTCAAGCCATGGCATATATGGCATCAAAGTATGAGTTTTCAAGGGCATTGGGGAACTAGTTGAGGAGTTGCTGATTGACTTCCTCACAGTAGCTATAGGTAAACTGTCCCCAAAGTCTTATAAGTTCTTCAAATCTGGCAAGAAATTTACCTATATTAAAAAATTCTTTAGGTGAAGCTGATAAACTCTTTATAGAGTTGAGAGGCCAAAGTTCAAAATTTATCCTATGGACAGGCTTTCTATTGGTTCCAGTATTTGAATGGTAGGTTGGTTTTATACCATTTTCAAGAGGTTCCGGTGAGCAGGCTGGTCACTTCTTGAAAACATTGCTGGGAGCTGACACTATAGTTATCTCCCAATGCATTATAATTTCACCATTTGTCAATGGGCCTATGGTCAAAATTTAAGATTCTATTTAACGTGTGTTTGTATAAAGTAGACAGCGGTAACTTGGCTGGTCAGTATATTGGTTATAGGCTTCAGGGTGTCATCGCCTGGAAGGATCACCACTTTGTTATGGCTCAGAAATCCTGGGTTGATCATGACCTATAATTTGGGTGACACCTCCAGTTTCAGTTTGATCAGCCATTTCAGTGGTTGGGTGTTGGTGCTTGCAAGAGGGCATTCCACCCAAAGGTATCCAAATCAGTGTTTTGGGGATAAATCCTGATTATAAACAACAGGAAAATTATGAAGGAAGAAATTTCAATAGTATATTGGGAATTGAGAGCAGGCTTATATACTGATATATCAAAAATATGTAAAGGAAAAAGGGTTTGAAAGATTTTTAAAGGGAAAACAGATGAAAATAAATAAATGTTGACAGGGATAAGACAAGGGAGAGGATATCTGCCAATGGATTGGCAATCTCAGCAGTAATATGACAATGGGTGTCAAGGGGTTGGTGCTAGAAGCTTTGGGAGCCGTGCCAAGCAAAACTTTGTCGGTTAACTAAACGCTATACAAAGTCTCTAATATTTCTGAAACTATTTAAGTTTAAGTTATATTTTCAGATATAAAATTTAAAAGAAAATTCCTATCTCACCGAGTATAGGTTGTTATGCTGACAAATTTATCTATTAAATATACTATATCAATATCTCAACTTTTTACCTAGGTGGAAGCATCAAACTATTTAATTATCGGTTTCAGGATCGTATCCGCACCGTACCCTTAAATCGATTGATTCACGACGCGCCCCGACGACGCGCCTATATCCCATCACCTAAAATAAACTTCAGATTCCAGATCTCCACACCAGTCCGGGGTGAAATACCCGATCAAGTTTATCTAACCTATAAACCCAAAATCGGATTAAAAGTTTATCGAGGTAAAAAGTTCTTATCTAACCTATAAACCCAAAATCGGATTAAAAGTTTATCGAGTAAAAAGTTCTTATCTAACCTATAAAAGTTCTTATCTAACCTATAAACCCAAAATCGGATTAAAAGTTTATCGAGGTAAAAAGTTCTTATCTAACCTATAAACCCAATATCGGATTAAAAGTTTATCGAGGTAAAAAGTCTTATCTAACTTATAAACCCAAAATCGGATTAAAAGTTTATCGAGGTAAAAAGCTCGGTCCCGCACCTATAAAACCCACCCCAGGTTTACAAGATTCAAGCTGAGGATGATGAATCAGCTAAATTCTATTACCAGTTTAAACCAACCCACCATCCCACGGCGACCAGCGGCCGCTTCCAAACCTTCGGGTACCACTCCCGTTATATCCCAACCTTCTCAACTGCATCACCGAAAGCTTGAAATATTTGAATCGAACCCTGGTTTGAAATTAAAATTTAGTACCACCCTCGACACCAACTTTAAGGTCGCCATCGTTGAGTTGTCGGCTAGGGGGTTGATTCACGCTACAAATGGTACTTCTTTATTACTCGCGTCATGCTTTCTTCCTTACTCGTCTGACGTTTTCTTTTCTATACTCGCGTGATGGTTGGTTAAGTTTAAAAAGTTTATAAGGGTTGTTCTCTGTTTCTTAACAACAAGCTATCGATGTTTGGCGAGGTGGACACTTAATTCTTTAGGGATAAATGGTTGGCTGATGTATTTTTAGGTGAGAAACCCTTGTAGGATTCATTTGCACCACTCTGATCTTTTAGGTTATGCCTGTTGACTATAAGCTAAATCGCTGGTTTCCCTTCCGCCAAGTTTTATCAGCTTAGGTTAAGAGCAACGGGTTGTAAACAAGGTGCAACTCGCTTTTAGGGAACCATCTCTTTTATGAGTGATGGGAGTGTTTGAAAAATTAGATGGGCGTAGTTGTTAAAAGCAGATCAAGCGTAGTGGTATGAATTAATAGGCTTGTATCGTTTAAACTGCGTAGGGTATTAGAGTTTAGCTGGCGTGATGTGTTAATTGGAGCCAGGTTTAAGGTACTTGGTTCGGTTTATTCGCTTCACTCAAAGCGTATGTTGGCCCCCTTCTGTTTAAACTAGCCTTGGTGATGTTTTATGTTTTATACTTGGTTGCATCTGGAGGGGGTTTTGATTGTTGCAAAGATGTATTTCCGAGTAGTGAGGTTGGTATGCCTTTGAGTACGCCGACTCAGCTAGGCTTTTCGGCTGGGGTTTAAACGTGCCGAGTGTAACTTTCCAGGTGATTTAAAGTTCGATATAAATTAGGATTTGCGAGATTCACGCCAGCCTTCAAAGCTCAATAGCCGCCTTAAAGGATGCTCCGGTGGTAGATTCGGATCTAGGGGAATGCACCGGTTACACCTATGAGGATGAGGGGGCTTTAACCTGCTACCTGAACAAGTTTAAGGCGCCAGATTCCCAAACTTATCACAGTTCAGCCTATTACCACGCCAAAGCTTTGTTTGACGCTCGAGAGTTCGACAAGGTTCACACCGCCCTTTCCAAGTTTGGCACCCAACGGTCGTCACTGCTCACTTTCCTTCGGCTGTACAGCCAGTTCATCGTAACTCGGCGCCGTTGCCTTTGCTAACCTATCGAGAGGCTGGCGACCTTCGCGCCCACAACCCGGTGCGCGACATTTTCGGTAACCGGAACCCCTCACCCCATCTAACTTAGGCAGGAAGGCTTGCAGACAATGCCCCACAGCCGAATTCAGCGCTGGAATCGATCTGGGATGAGCTCAATCCGCAGCCCTTGCAAAGTGGCTCCGAGCGGGGTGCCGATGGTGCCGCTGCCCTGGATCCGTTTTGTCTCTACTTGCTCGGCATAGTCGCATTGAGGCTTGGGTTGAACTCGGCTGCGCAGCAAGCCCTCGTAGACTCCATCCGAATCTTTCCTTACAACTGGTCGGCTTGGCTCGAGCTGGGGAAGTCCATCAGCTCGCCGGGGGAGGTAAGTTGAACTTGTCTAAACTAAGGGCCCAGTGGATGGAGTTTATGGGGCGGTTGCCACAGTGCATTATGCTGGATTTCTTTTGGATGCACATGGACTCGGAATTTAGCCTCTCGCCGGATCAGCTCGAGAGGCGGGCAAACCGGCTCCTGGAGCTGTTTCCCAACTCGCAGACTGTGCGCCTCCAGAAGGCCTTGGCCTTGTATCACTACAACCGTAAGCCAGGCTTAAGTTTCTGACGTAAGATTACGCACTCGCCCTTCCGCAGTTCGAGAGTGCGTTTAGAGCGGATGCTTATTTGCTGGACTACGCCGACGTCTTCTCTCACATCCTGTTCCTCCTGGCCGACCTTGGCAGGCTCGGGTGGCTGGCGAGCCGCTGCGTCAAGGTGGATCGCCTACGGCCCGAGACGTGTTGCGTGGTGGGGAACTTCTATGCCGCCCACCGGAACCACGAGAAGGCCTTGTCGTACTTTAGCCGGGCCATCCAGCTTGACGGTGGCTTTCAGACGGCTTGGATCCTCGCTGGGCACTGCTTGGTCGAACTGCAAAATCTCAGCACCGCCACCAGCGCCTTCAGCCGGGCCATCGCCATCCGACCCAAAGATTACCGCGCCTTCGTAGGGCTAGCCTCGGTGTACGAGCTGCTCGCCATGAGGAAGGAGGCCATCCATTACTACAAGCGGGCCGTGGCACTTAAACCCGGGGACGCTAGGCTATGGCACGCGTTGGGGGACCTGTACCTGGCCCAAAGGGGCCACCAGGAGGCTGTAAAATGCTTCGAGCGCTGCCTCGACAGCTACATGGCCACCCCCGACCTCCATCTAAAGCTCGGCGAGCTCTACGAGATGTTCTCACTGTGCGGCACCCAAGAGGACTCTCGGGTCAGGGCCGCCTACCACTACCGCCAAGGCCTTACTGAGCCCGAGCCCCACTCGACGTACTCCATCTTGGCGACCAAGGCGTTGTATTTCTTGGCCGAGTATGAGATGTCGCGCGGCGAACACAAGAGAGCTGGTGAATACTGCTCGGAAGCCCTGAACCACTCCTCGTATGCCCGGCCACGTGGCCTGCAGTTGGCCACCAAGATAGGCCTCGCTCTCTCCGACCAGTAGGTGAGTGGGCTGAAACTGATCTCCACGAGCACCAGATAAAGCTTTCAAGCTTTTAGTGGCCACTAGCTGGATGTTTCTCCGCTTTCGACGTTTTTAGACTTGCTATCAAACATTATACTTGAACCAATTTATAATAATAACTTTGACCCAGCGACCCCTGGTTTGAGCTCCGAAGTTGCAGGTACCACAACGCCTAAAAGTTACACCCACCCAAACTCCCTCTAGACCCGTCTATACGCTTACCTCACCCAGTTATACTTCTCTCCAATAAATCCTAAAGAGGTTATGGAGTCTATCATTGGTTAATGTTTTTGGAATCTGTTATCTTAAACCATCAAAGCGTACATTAGACTGATTCAAGTTATACCCCGAAGTGAAGTATAGAGTGCTGGCTCAGGAATCATTGTAACATCGATAAGGTGGTAACCGCCTACCCAACCTCCCTTTAAGCTAGATTCGAGCTAGCGTCTGCTTATAAGCGGTGCACTTAACACCAATCACTAGAAACTATTTTACAAACCTATAAAGCTTAATGTCAGCCTGCCAGCTAACCATTAACATCGGTTATACTGGGTGAGATCTGGTGGAAGGTATACCGGAAGCTAGGTAACTTTGTAGGGAAGTTCAGATAGGATGGAGTATTCTATATAATCTAGGTACAAGGGAATTGAGCCAGATGTGACTTTACAGTATACCAACCTGAACTGGGGTAAATTTTGATTGTTGGCTATATCTTATCACATAATACTCCCCATTAGACTAAGTTTTATAACCTGTATAGAGAGTTTCTTTACCAGGGCTGGGTAAGTCGTGGTCGCTTTAGGTCAAAGGTCATTGGTTCAACATCGTCTGATGACAAATTTTAAATTTTGGTGGGCTCATATATTAAAAGTAATTGAGGCGGGTCGACCTTGGGACAAATATACCACACCAAGATCTTTTTATAGCCAGTATAGGTTCGAACATGAGTTGAACAAACCTGGACTAGAGCAATAGCAGGAATTGCCCTGCCAGGCTAACCACCCTCTGGGCTCATATATTATTAGTATAATATCAGTTTAATTTTAGCAGCGTATCACCAAATGAATTTTAGTTTTTTTTATAGGGGTAGGATGTCAACTTGGAGCGATTAGCTTTTTTGGTGGTTTAAGTTTGGGGGTTGAAGGTATGGGAACTTGAATCCTTTATTTAAATTACTTTTGTCAATATCGTATATTATACCTAAGCTGAGTTTAATTATGAGCAGAGGATCTAACCTATTGAACCCTCTTTCTTAAAATCATATAACAATTTTAAATTTTAGCTTTGGATAGACTATTACTAGTCAATTAGAAAGGGTTTAGTAAAACTTTATAGAGCATGGAAAGATTTGTGATAGTCAAACATCTATATAATTCAAAATAGGTATCTTAAACCCATCAATTTTTTTATGGATGCGCTTCTGGAGTTAACCAGAAAGTTACGTTGCTAGGATCTACGCCCATCATCAATTAGCAATACCAGTTATGATGCCTATTTGGTTATTGCCACTTAGCTATAGTTGACTGACTTAGGAAAAGTTGCAATAATAATAGTAGAAGGAACTCCTAAGGCTTAGCAGAGGTCACGCCTTCTAGTTATGCCAGATGGGATATCACTTTGCCTACATCTCATCAAAGTAGCTTGAGCTAAAATTTATTGATCTCATAAGGAGAGCTGTTATAACTTTGGCATAAGTTTGCCCAAAAGGTTCCATGGCTACCCTATATGGCACCAGCTAATAAGACTAAGGCTGGCCAGCCAGTCTGGGCGAGTAGACACCCAAAACGCAAGCCAGAATAACAGGTTATAGCCACTTAGAAAGCTTTATACTTACTTGGGAGGGAAACAAAGGGTTGACAATTAATGATAGATGTTACCAGCCCACCCACCATTAACTAAACAGTAATAGGGTGGATGCCGCTGACCCCAAGGTGGCAGCTTCTTTGGGATATGCATGCAGGGTAGGGAAATCTCTGGTATCAAGGGCAGCGGAACTTGCAGAGGAGTTACAAAACTTGGCAAACTTAGTGGGAAGAACCTTAAAGAACAGGGCAAGATTTGTGATGTTGCAAGGCATCCAAAGTGGGAGACAAGCCTAGCGGGTTCCATAACAATACCCTCACTCCAGCTGGGAAGGTAACAGCGTAGTTACAATTGCCACTATGGCCCAGTCATTATGCATACTGGGAGCATGGTGACTTGATAAGTATCATGGCTAACTGGTAGCAAGTTTTATAAATATTTGTTGATCTTGGCCAGCTCTTGTTTATTGTAAAACAAAGGAGAGGTATAGACCAAAAAGCTGAGCATAGTCAAGGCCTTCTGCCTTGAGCATCATATGCTTGGGTAATAGGGGGTGACATGAACCTCAGTAGACACAATCATGCTTAATTCTGGTGGACTGTTACACTGATGTGCTTTTAATAAAAAGTTGAATCTGACCTGATTGGCCGGATCAGTAACAGTTTTTAAAAATTTTAGAGGCATGATTTCACCTGGCAAGCTTGAAACAAAATGTCAAATGTCCACCAGGTTGCTCCCAAGGCCAGGGCAGGTAGAGGCAGCCCAATTTCAAATCAAATGGGGTTGACATGCCTGAAACTATTGTGGCAGGCTCATCTTCAAGGTAGGCATGGAGGAAAGCAGGGCAGATGATTTTGTCTGGGATCATTTTAACAAATCAATTTTGCTTAGTATCAACTTACTACTATTTGTAAAACACAAACTAGTTGAGGATGCCTTCTGGCATGGTGGGAGGCAGCAAACTTTTTGATGGAGATAGCTTCTGGCCACTACCACCACCTGACATACCCCCTTGATCTCCACCAACTCCTTGGTGATAAGAAGAGGGGTAATAGAACATCCTTCAGTGGATAAGCCATCATCCACCTCTCATCAACCACATAGGCTAGATTGCCCTTGGGTGATGAGGGGAGGCAGCCTTATTAACCCCCTTCTTGGTCCTAAAAAAGATGCTCCTCCCAGTTGAGGTGCAGGGTTGCTCCCCAGGGCTTACACACCCTCTAATAGGATAAGTATATGCGGATTGCTACCCTATATAAAATGGGACAAGAGGAAAGTTAAATTATCATAGGTAATTTTATTTAATGGTAGAGTAGCATTGACCAGCCCAACTGCAGGATGGCATATCAACTTCACTATCCCCCACCAGCTTTATTGTTGGCACTACTTATACTGTTACCATCTCTCCCACAAGCTTTTAAAAACTTGCATCAAAATAATGGTGTGCCAACTCAGGTTTCCCCTTAGGATTGGACTTAAACTACTTAGCTAACCGTTGATTTGGTGTTAGTTATATATAAAGCATCCCATCTATTTTTTCTGTAATTTAGGGCTCATCTTTTCAACCTAGCCAATAATGTATATATCTAATTAAAAACTGGAGTCATAATGAGTACGCTGAGCAGGATCATCTATCTGTATCTTATACCACATTTTAGCAACCTAACTGGTAAGCAAGTCATCTGGGTTAACATGATCATGGTAGGTGAGGTCTTTCTAGTTTGGCATCAATTAAAATTTTTTGAAATTAACTATGATCAGTAGGATTATTGTCTAGTCAATCAGATTATGCCATCCCCCTTAACTGAATAATAGTCTTCTCAACCATTAATCTTATTTAATCTACTATGATATATTGTTAAAATTAGGTCAACAGTGTAGCGCAGGAGTAATAGTTATGGTATGAAAGCTGCACATTATTGGCTAGAGGCAATCCATGATTTCATCAAGAGGAAAGTTATCTGGCAGGTGTGGTACCAAAGCTAGAAACGTGGGGGTAAGATGTCATCTTCATTAAACTTAACTGCCATAGAAGTTTAAAAAATCAGTAATCATTAATCCAAATTTAATCATTTCAAAAAATATAATTATCATCATTTGTTTGTTATATGAGCGAAGGAACTCTGCACGGGATTAAATGACAATGTACTCATCTATCAGGTTCCTCAACTTTTAACATTAATGGACGCCTCCTCAGTTTAAAAAGGGGCCAGCCTTTACATTCATGAGTACAATTTTAAAAATAAACTTTAAATTGTAAAGGTATATGGCACTAACGTGAGTTTGTATTGTAAATTAGCTTACATTTACTAGATTATTGGAATAAACCTTAGTGTTCCTATTTTCCATTGTGGACATCTGTAAAATGAGTAACAGTCAGGTATGATGAACTTTAACTTTAGATAAATGTTATGTGGGAACTTCCCAATCCTGATCCTCTGAGTTCACATGTACAGTGCATTAACTGTGCTCAGGTACTCCAGGTGGTACAGAGTAAATGAGATATTTTTTACCAAATAAGTTTGTGCAAACTTCCACCATGGTGATGATGCCATGAATTGTCAATTAAATAATGTTCCAATCGCCAGGTCATAATTATGGTTGGGCAGCTTGATTTCAGGCACCAATATGATAATTTTATTTATTTGTAGTGATAGGAAGATGTGTTATTCTGGTATGAAACAGTCAGAGCTGGAAGTACCATATACTCACTTAATTCCAACATCCAGTTTCAAAGGCAACTTGGCAGCTTTAATGATAAATGCTGCTTTGAATGGTGCTTTTGTATCAATAATTGATTAAATTATGACTTTTGGCAAAAAACATAGTAGGTGTGCTCAGAATAATTCTAGTTATCTACTATGTACACAACAATAAAGCCTTTTAAACCTATGAACGCTTTTGACTATTAATGACTTGCAGATAGTCCTGTAAGGTCATCCAGTGTCTTCTACCTTATTTCCCATGATTGCTCCTTTTTCACCTTGCCTAACAGTTTTTACATTGAGAAAATTAGACTCTTATGCAAAAAATTGCTCAGTCACACTGCCAAAATAACTCATTTTACTCCAGGTAAAGGCCTCCTATACTGCTGCCCCATTTCCCGGATATCCCCAATTTTTAAAATCTCCTATTTCCTGAATTTCCCTTCCCTTTTTATTCTACTTTTTGTAATAAGATTTACAATTTATTCTACAAATCTTAATTGCAATCAAAGAGGAGGGTACCCCAGTGGTTGAGTATGTACTCACTACCACTGCCTCCCTAGTTCAATCCTGGTAGATGAACTTTGGGTAGGGGACAATTATGACAGTGTTAACTTTGCACTCTAATGCCCCAAACCAAAATAGCAAATAGAAATTCAGTCCATGGAGTTTCTGGCCTATCATACGCCGCTCATAAGGTTTTCCAGTTTTATCCTCATTTTCCATGTCTTCAATTCTACTTTATTGGTGTGGTATCATCCCCCAGGTTGGCCCACCTCAAATAAAAGTTGAAAAAGTTGAATTTAAAAAATTGAAACTGCAATTCATTTATTATGGCTCTCCCTCTACGTTCAAACCACCAATATCCCCTCTTTGTTTTTCTAAGCCAATCAAATGCTATGCTGCCGCTGGCAGAGTGCATTTGATTTTGAGTATTTAAAAAGATTTTTGGCTTAATTAGGGAGCAGCCAAACATGGCGTGCCCCATCATTACTCCCATCCCCAATTATTGCAACCATTTTGTAATTCTGACCTTACCTCCTGAGCACAAACTGAAAAGAACCTGCAACCTAAGAACAGTGTGGTTACATTAAATTTAATTCCTCTTATAAGATTAATACCCTCACAAATGAGGGCACCAGTCTTTTTTGCTCTTTCCAAACCTTTTATTTTTTGATAAGAAACACTCAAAATTTCAGTTTTAAGGTTTCCTTTTTTGATATAACACTTTGAATATCATGATACACATCATGGCCAATATGCTCCCAATGAAATGGGTGAGACCTTGTTAAATAGAGGGCTTAGGTAACATCATAATTCTGGTTGCTTGGTGCCTCAAATGGTTTCATGGGAACTATGCAACACCAAACAGTTCAACCTTGGCTCTTCTAATCCTAACAAGTCCCTCAAGATCAAGTCTACTGGGAGGACCACTGTTACTCTTAATAAAGACTGTGCATCAGTGGAGGGGTTTTGTAAATCTAGGGGAGCAACCCCTCTGTTTGGACTGGGCAGTTTTCCCATTTTCTCATAAAAAGGGTCCAAAGAGGGCGGCTGTCCCTCTCATCACACAGGGTGATCTCGCCAATGTTGTAGATGAGCGCTAGGTAACAGCTCTCCCTTTAAAGATTCCTCCCCATGTCCCCGCACTTGCCTCAGCTGAATTAGTATGGTCAGTCAAGGAAATTTGCGTGCGAATTATTGGAAACCACAACCCCCATGAGTTGAAAGAACTTTATGAAGCCAATGGCACTGAGCCTTTGAAATTGAAGTCAAAATGTCATACAACCATGATAATGAGGGCCAATGGTCTCGCACATTTGGTAGATGTAGAATTAAGTGTCAAATCCTTGGTAACGCTCAACAATGGCATTGGGTCATTGAAAAAGGGTGGTGGTTCAAAACTTGCTTCAAAATCTACAGGGACAAAGCTCAACGGGCGCATACCTCATAATCAGAATGTAACAAGCAATGAATCCTTGATTGAAATCTATGATGTCATCAAGCCATTGTGTAATGAGGTTGTCAACTTCAAACTCCTCTCAAAATTGTTGAGGACAAAGCCTGATGGGCCTATACTTTCATTGGGGACTGTTGCTGATAGTTTGAAACCCCCATTTCAAAAATCTGGATTGTTGATTGATGTTACCCACTTGGCTGAACAAATGTTTCAGTGACCAGGCATGGGCGGGTTGGCCATCCCAAACCCATTTCTGACCCGTTGGGACTGCCCCTATGTGGGGTGGCCTTGGGGGATTCCCATTGCCCACCAGGACAGATGCCATCGCACAAACGGTCAGAAATGCAGTGAAGCCTTGAGTCAAGCATTTGCAATCAAACTAATAGTGACTTGACCTGCCACCAATTCCTTTGATGTTGGTTCATATTGAAGTCATTATTTTCTTCTCACTCAAAAATTTTCTGGGTTAGATCTAAATCTGAGGGCCCCAATCCCGTGCTTTGACAAGCTGTCCCAAATCAAACACTATTTAATCAGTTGCATTGTACTGATAAAATTGTTGGTCAATTTCTCTCTTTTATTTTTCCAATAGAAATCCTATTTTCAGAACCCAACTTTATTATTTTTTAAACCACACATTCTGACCTAATTACTACAAAAACCCGCGGGCCCTGGGACTGTGTTTGCATAATTTGTTGCTAGGTTCCCATACACAGCTATGGCCCTTAGGCACCCGTTGGCAAAATTTGTTCCTGTTTTAATAATAATCACCCAAGCAGCAGTGCCTCTGGCATTTAAGCTTGCCATTTGTGTGCGCCAGCACTAAAACTGGCAGGCCAGTATAAAATAAACATGCCATCTTCATGACATAATTGACCAACCATTATTTTCAACCATTTCTGCCCTTCTTGTTGAGATATGCGTAGCAGTGGTCATTTTCTCTCAGATAAATAAGGTTGTAGAGAAGTTCTACCATGACCACAATAGCCTAGTATCTCCCGTGTTTATTAAACCCACCCTCCAAAATGGAATTCTCATTATAGGAGCTGCCAAGGTGGCTTTGGTGTCAAAATTTCAGCTCTGAATCATTGTCCAAATTGATTCCAATAGTTGCTGTGGCCCCCACACCTGTGTCAGTATATTTTAGCCTTCTGACTTTTGAAGTATCTGCACCTGTCACAAACCATGTGGTTTCCCCCAATCCTAGTACAATCTCTTCCTTATCTACAGATAAACTATAGCTGCCAATAAAGAGAATTTCGCCTATTTTATATTGCCCATGAAAAATTAGTATCAGGTCTCACCACATGTACTTTGAGGCCTTAGTGGACACTGGAGCATCGGGCAATTTTATGAGTGTAGTCTGGCCCACCAGTTGGAACTTGACTTGGACTTGGGTCCTTTAGTGATGGTTGCTTCATAAGCTTACCAGCCCTTGTACCTAGTACTACGCCCAGTAACCTTCTCAGTTCACCAGTTTAGCTTTTGTGATTGGTTCTCCACAATGCCAAACTTGGTGTTTCTCAATAATTTGGAGGTGGGTTGGTGGCGCCAACAGCATGTTAGGATTCACCTTGAGTCTAATATGCTGTCAATGGCTAATGACCAGTCAAAAGGCGAGTTTCCTTTAGTGGTACTCTTACTAAAACTTATTTTGCAGTTCTATTACTTCCATGGTTTCCCCTGCAGGCCTCCCATCATATTTCTTCGAGGCATTGATGAAATATCAAAGTATCTTTTATTTCAATAAGATGGACCATCTCCCCCCTCATACAAAATTCAATTAAGGATTTAGAAAAATAGTGCAGATGGTGAATATTAACTGTCCTTTGTAACCACATACAGTGGAGGAGGAGGCTACTCTCAATGCATGGTTGGATGACATGCTTAAGAAAGGGTGGTTGTTCAAAGAGTCATCACCATTTTCTCTCCTATCGTTTTTTCCAAGAAGGCTGATGGTTCCTTTGTCCCTGCGTGGATTATGGTTACCAAAACAAGATCACAGTCCATGATCCCTACCATTTGCCGTTGGAGCATAAAATTGGCCAGGAGATTGCTAAGTTGCATGTGTTCTCTAAACTTGATCTTGTTAAAGCCTTTAATCAGATTTGGGTGATGGAAGGTCAGGAATGGCTTACCGCTATCTGAACAAAAAGGGGCATTTTCCAATTTTGGGTAATGCCATTTGGGTTAAAGAATGCACCGGCCACATTCCAAAGAATGATTAATAATGTGCTGGGTGATCTCCAGTTCAACTGCGTGGTAGCTTATATTGACAATAACTTGGTACACTCCCTGACTCTCTAGAAATGCAAAAGTCTTGGAAGCAGTTGTGGAGGCCTTACATAAGGCGGGCCTATTTTTTAAGCCTTAAAAATGCGAGTTTTATTAGATGGAAGTCAAATTTTTAGGCAATCTCATCCAAAAGGATGGGTACACCATTCCCTCTAACAAGTTGGACACCATCCGCGATTAGCCCACTCCAAGACCCAAAAGCAATTAAGAAGCTTCTTGGGCACTATAATTTTCTTAAAAAAAATTCTCTTCTGCCTTATCCCAGTTAGCCGCCCCACTTCATCCACTCATGGGTAAAAATGTCCCCTTTCATTAGACTCCTGAGTGCCAACAAGCGTTTGAGTCAATCAAAGAGGTGTTTTTATCTACACCTATCCTAAAACATGCAGACCCACCCAAGCCCTATGTCATAGCATGCAATGCGTCATCTGTTGCAGTTGGGCTGTATTGCTTCAAAAGCATGAGGGGTTAGAGCACCCTGTCACCTACTTTTCCCACAAGTTCTCTCCTACAGAACAGTCTTGGGCCATCTACAATAAGGAGCTGGCAGCCGTGGCATTGGCCCTGACCCACTGGCGGTATTTTTTCTCATGGCGCTCAACATGAGTTAACAGTGCAAAAAGATCATCAAGCCCTTCTCTACTTCCGCAAACCATAGAAGTTGGCACATAGGCAAGCTTGAACCTACCGGTATTTGAGTAATTTTAAGTTCAAATATGACTTTGTGAAAGGAGAATTAATATGTTCTGCCTGACTTCTTAAGTCATAATCCAACACATTGCCCTGTAGATCCAGATGATGCAGATCTGGTTACTTTTATCCCTCCCACCTAAATCTTATCAATCATCCCTCCTGGGGTTTTGACAGTGGACTTAGCTCTGGATGCACCCCTAATATCCTGAGTTTTGGCAACCCAAACGGCCTGTGCTGAAGGGGTGGACCTTTTGGAGCAGTTGTCCCCTCCTGCGTCAAAACATTCCTTGTATTCCCTGGGTGAGGGTCTCATTCAATTTTGGTCAAGGGTTTGGGTTCTTCCCCTTCTTTGAGCCGAAGTGATTCAGGATCACCGTGATCCTCCCACAGTTGGGCACCCTGGGAACAAGAAGTGCCTTGACTTGATCAAGCGTCCTATATTTGGGCAGGTTTGTCAAAAGATGTTCCGGCATAGATTTCAGATTGCATCACTTGTGCTCATGCTAAGTCAGTTTTGTTGGGCAAGAATGGCCTTCTTTTATCCATTAAAACAAGCAGAGGGCCCATGGACATCAGTGTCCGTTGGCTTTGTTATTGAACTTCCCAGTTCCAATGTGTTTACCATGGTGATGGTGGCGGTTGACCATTTCACAAAATTTCCCCTCTTTATCCCATGTTCCTCTGCTATCACTTCTGAGGATACTGCTCAACTTTTCGTGTGCCATGTGTTCTCAATATTTGGCCTCTCACTGGAGATTGTTATCAACTGTGGGCCTCAGTTCACAGCGCGATTCTGGAATGAGCTCTTGGCGATTTTGAATATTACGCCTTGCCATTCCACCGCGTACCACCCCCAATCTGATGGCCAAACTGAATTGGTAGATCAGATCCTTGAGCAGTATCTGCACTGTTATGCGGCTGCTGCTCAGGATACCTGGGCTGATGGCCTCCCCCTTGCTCAGTTTGCATATAATAATGGAACGCATGCCTCCACTGGATTCTCTCCATATGAAGTGACCTTGGGGTACAACCCCTCATTCTCAATTGGTCTGTGACTTTGCCCAGAGGTACCAGCTGCCATCAATCATGTCCAACATATCTGGACAACGCAGTCCTTATTTTGGGAGCATCTCACTAAGGCCATAAGCGACTATAAATGGTTTGCAGATCAGAAGCAGATGCCAGCTCATAACATCGAGGTTGGTTCATATGTCATTCTTGATACACACCGTTTAAGGATGCAGGTACCCTCACAATGTTTGCAATCAAACGCTTGAGTCCCCACTTGGTGGAGGAAGATATAGGGAATGGCGCTTTCTGGTTAAAATTGCCACCTCACTGGAAGCAACACCCAGTTTTCCATATATCTCAGTTATCCCCATTAAAGGGGGCAAATTACCTCGGATCATGAGCCTATTGTGATTGAGGATGTGGTAGAGGCTGAAGTGAAGGGCATCTTGGCTTCCTGTAAATTTTTCAATAAGTTCCATATCTTGTTGATTGAAAATGCTATCCAGATTATGAGAACAGTTGGGTCAGATCTCGAGATTGTGTGAACTGCTACAAGTTGGTTGAGGCTTTCCATACCTCCCATCCAGAAGCTCCTCGTCCTCCCCAAAAATTTCAGCTTTGATAGCGATCAAATTACCTAAAGCCCACAAAAATGTGGCTCTTGCGCAGTTTCCTGGTGGTGGGGCCCCTTTGGCAAAAGGAAAGGGTAATTTAAGTCTAGGGGAGCATCCCCTCTGCTTGGACCAGGCAGTTTTCCAATTTACTAATAAAAAGGGTCAAAGAGGGAAGTTGTCCCTTTAATAATACAGGGTGATCTTGCCCATGTGGTAGACAAGCGCTGGGTAACAGCTCTCCCTCTAAAGATTTCTCCCCCTGTCCCTGAACTTGCCTCAGCCAAATTAGTATGGCAAGCCAAGGAAATTTATGTGGAAATCATCAGAAACTGCCGCTCCCATGAGTTGGGAGAACTTTTTTAAGCTGATGGCACTGAGCTCTTGAAATTAAAGTCAAAATGTCGTACAACCACAGTAATGAGGCCCAATGGGCTCGCACGTTCAGTAAAAGTGGAATTAAGTGTTGAATACTTGGTAACACTCAAAAATGGCATCAGGTCATTGAAAAAGGGCGGCATTCAAAACTTGCTCCAAAATCTATGGGGATTAAGCACAACAGGCGCATAACTCATAGTTGGAATGTGATAAGTAATGAATCCTTGGTCAAAATCCCCAATGGCATCAAGCCATTGGGTAATGAGGTTGCCAATTCCAAACTTCCCTCAAAATTTTCGGGGGAAAAGCCCAATGGGCCTGTACTTCCATCAGGGATTGTTGCTAATAGCTTAAAACCCCCATTTCAAAAATCTAGATTGTTGATCAATGTTACCCACTTGGCCAAACAAACGCCCAGTGACTGGGAAGAGGTAGGTTGGCCATCCCAAACCCATTTCCAACCTGTTGGGACTGCCTCTATGTGAGGTGGCCTTGGGGGATTCCCATTGCCATTTGGGCCAGATGCCGTCATGCTGACCATTGGAGATGAAGTGAAGCCTCAAGTAAGACGTTTGTAGTTGAACTGATAATGACTTTGCCTGCCACTGATTACTTTAATGTTGGTTCATATTGAAGTCGTTATTTCCCCCTCTTTCAAAAATTCACCAGGTTAGGTCAAAATTTGAGGGCCCTGATCCTTCGCTTTGACAATCTGTCCCAAATCAAACACTATTTAATCAGTCACATTGCACTGAGGAAATTGTTGGTTGATTTCTCTCTCTTATTTTTCCAAAAAAATACCAATTTCTGAACCCAACTTTATTATAAAATTAAAAATCACCCATTCTGACCCAATTTTTTCAAAACCCACGGGCCTCAGGACCGTGTTTTCCTGGTTTGTTACTAGGTTCCTATTCACAGCTATGGCCCTTGGACACACATTGGCGAAATTTGTTCCTGTTTTAATAATAGTCGCTCAAGCAGCTGTGCCTCTGGCATTCAGGCTTGTCATCTGAGTGCATCAGCACTAAAACTGGCTGGCTGGTCTAAAACTAACTTGCTGTCTTCATGACAGGTTTGCATTTTATGAGGTGCCCCTAATTTTATGGCTGTATATATCATAATGTGTCTTCAGCTGCTGCTTCTTACAATTGCATGTGAGTCGCTATTACATACCAGTCATCAGAGCAAACATTATAATTTAGTTTGAATGAGGAAAAATTGGGTTAATAATAAAAGACTTTGTTGCATTCATGTGAGACTGGTGTGAGTTCATTAGAAGGCATTGTTTATTTGTGGAACCTTGTTCTAATGTTTAGTAAAAAGATAGCTTTTCTGTCTTAAAGCGAGCCTCCTGAGAAAATTCTTTTTTGAATGTGCTCAAATTGGTACAACATATGCACGCTTTGCATCTATGTATTATAGAATATTTTCTGATGAGGCACTGAGGATTTCTTAGGGAGATCTTGTTGCAACTGTATGGGAACGGTGTGGTTGTACTGACAGAAGTAGAGAATAACCCTCTACTCCACCCATTCTTTTCCCAAGTCGTTGGCCTTTAGTTGCAACACATGCACTATTCAATTATTAGATAAGTATTGATCATAGTAAAGCTTTTGATTGCCGTAGTTGTAAGCCATGTGGGTGGCATTAAACGCTCAAAATGCCATATACATATCCAGCTTTTGGGGTATGTGGATCTATTATGCCAAGGTCTGGTGGGGCATCTCGGTGCATTGGTGAGAGCAAAATGTTATGACTCAAATTTGGATGTCAGAATGTAGTGACAAAGTGCCACAGGTAGTTAAACATCTCAACAAACGCACGTTTCCTTTCAAGAATAGGCGCCATCGCATTATAGAGCCCATGGTATGGCTTTGTAGATGAGGCAATTGTTATACCCACATCAGCTTCTTATATAATTCCAGCCTCTACCAACAAAAGAGCTTCTTGAGGATATGATTAGCATATTTGAAGAGGGTTTTGTGGCATTGGAAACAGGTGGTGAAGAGAATAGTTTTACATTAGGCCATCTTTTCCATCCCCTCAAAGAACTCCATCATGGTTTGTTTAACCTTCTGATAAGATCTAAGCCAACATTTAAGTAACAGGTAACTTTATCAGCACTTTGTGACGTCAGGGGTAGAGATTAAAAAGTTTGGACTTATGCCTGTCTGATGCTCCTTCTATGGCAAACTTGAAGCTATTGAAGGTTCTATGTATATACCATCTCTCTTTAAGGTGTGTAGTTGTCAAAGTAAAATCTTTTGTAACCTTTAGGGTGCGTGACTTCAGCGCAGTTGGGGTCACATCCAGGTTCAGACAGGTCAATCCAGGAAAATGAGAGTGATTATAATGTGTTGGGGTACTTTTATAACTAGTAGACTTGCAAGCAGCCACTGCCAAGTGCATCGACATCATGGTGAGCATAAAGGGGACCCTTCCCCCAAAAAATAACAAGTTTTTCATCATTATACTTTCTCTAGTGATGCAATTGTGTCCTTCACTATCCTGGGTCGTAGAAAGCTCCCTGAGATATGTCATCTTGTCATCACTACTCCTGCTTCACACCTGATTATTCACTCATTAGTTTATTTATTTTTTTGTAAGCGCTCTGGCAGTGATCCCTATTAGCTTCTAGCTCCCCTTCCAAATAGCTTAACCAATATAGGGCATCTCCCAACTGAATCCGAAGAGAATTGTTTTATAATGTAGGTCATTAGCTGCATGTGCAGGATAGTAAGTCCACATATCATTTTAGTTTACTCTATTTTCATTAGTTAATTTACTAGGTTTTCTGGGAGATTATAAGCGTATTTGTTATGCCTAACTGACCATGGGCACTTTCAAGCTTTACCCTAGTTCTGTTGAAGACTTGACTTTGGGCTTTAAATTATATATTGTTTTTGTCAATGTATATTTATTATTAATATTTTATTGGGCTTACAGCCCTAAATTATTATCATACTAATACACATAGCATCATCAGACAAATTTGAGATGAATCACTTCTTGTAGCTCCACTGATTGATACCCTTAGTTCAACACCCCAATCCATTTATTATTCTTATTGTAGCAGCATGCAATGGCAAGGATTGTTCAAGAATTACTACGCCAGTTGCTACATAGCAATACCCATTATATGCCCTCATCTATATGCTTCTCAATATCAGATTAAGATTTACTATCTTAGTCTACTTCCAGATCTCAACCTGGAATACTACTCAGACTTATTATATTCTTGATTTTTCCTGGTACTATTTAGAGTACCATTCATTTCTGAAATAAAGAACCTTTTACCCCATCTAGGTATTCTAATTTATTGCCAAAGTGCATTTTTCTAGTATAGAATCCTACCACTAGGAAGTCTCTGACAATAGTTTGACTAATAATAATATAGCCTTTATAGGAACTGGAAAATAAAATCTGAAAATCCTGAATGGTACAATTTTATCCATGAAGCTGGATGAGCTCATTGACAACTAAATTCATAAGCTTGGTAAGCCAACATTCCAAAAGGTGGGAACTGTTTCTGAAAGAATTGCATGAAGCGCCATGGCTAAGATTGAGGTAGAATATTATGGACAAGGTAAGCTTAAAGGTGAAGTAGCAGTTAAAATTATTGCCACTGTAATGAGCACCACTGTAGAAATAATGGCATATGATCGCCCAAAGATTCTAAGGACATTGATATATATTATAGCAATATGAAGATTACTTCTTTTTGATAATAGGACTAGTAAAAATAAAGCTTCTGAAGTTAATTGTTATTATATGCATAGTCACAACATCCAGTTCAGTTGCAAGATTTCCATTGTGTCATGATTAGATGACATGATTGTAGGAGTGGGCTTCAAGGACAAGGAAGTTGAACCAGACCAGAGGAGTCAAGTTGGGCGCCCTCTCTGACCTTAGATTCACTGTAGATAAACGTTGGGTTAGGGCTAAGCAGGCCCAAGTTCATCCCCAGGAATTGTGTGATGACCCAGCCATTACATCAATGGGGTAAAAGTTACCCATTATAGTTTAAAAATTGACGGTTCATTACATTTTGAGTTTTAAAATGGAGTGAATTCATTTAAAAAATTTAGTATTACAAATAATGGGGTTTTTTAGTAAAACCAAAGTCTTAAGTTTGTGCTCACTTAAGATACAAAACTACTAAAAGTAGGTGTTTTTTCTATTGGCTAGAGTTGGTTTTAAGCACAATGAAGGGATTGAGCACCAAATTTCCAATTTTGCTAAAATTGGGCTTGCTCTGACCAGTCTCTCTGTTGGTCATCTCTGCTACAATAAAGTACTTTGCTAATAGATTTTTGGAATCTAGGCTTTTCTATGCTCGCTGATTGCTGTTTCCACCCAATTTTTAACAATTTTTCTGCAGGAGAAGTGATACTCTCCACTACTGGATTAACCGTTTTAGGGAATATATTTATTACTTAAATTTAAAATACAAACCTTCTAATAATACTAAAAATTTGGGTTTTTATAAATATTTTTAATGGGGGAAAGAGGGTAAAAAAGCAAACCTTCTCGATATCTTGCAGCTTAGTATTTAAACAAATGAGGCTCAAAATGAGGAAGGCCTAAAATTCAGAAACGCAACAAATACCTGAATTAAGGAACATGGGATTTGAAACTATTGGAGCTCTCAAAATTTGTTTCACTTTAATGAGATGGCTGATTGAGGGTCAATAGTAGGTAGGACAAGTCTGTGAGGCAAGGATTTAATGTATTTAACCAATCACCTTTGGAAAAAATATTTGCACATCAGGAGACCCCCACCAAGCCTTTTAAAGGGGGTGGTCTCCGCTTGGGTGTTGGAGGTAAACTGGAGGTGGAAAGGGGAGGAGCTGCAGACTGACTCCCATGATTTCGCCACATGTTCAGCACAGCCCAATGACAGAAAATCGAGCTATTTGGCCGTGGAGGGTGAATCAAGAAAGTTCTTCCAATTTGAGGGGTTCCACCGAGAATCATCCAGGGTCTTTTAGCTAGATTATCCATATTCACCTCCAAAACACCCTTTTTACAGTATTGGAATTCTATTTGTCTGACATTGATACTTATTACTTTATGATACCTGTTACTTGCCTCATGGTATACCTCCTTATGGAGGTATTCTAAAATTACTTTTTAAGTGCTGAAGATATGATCACCATAGTGGGTGCATGCACATGGGTTTTGTTAGCAGTCTTTTCCTGGAGAGTTATTGACACTCCCCTCACACATTAAAACTTTATTAATACTCATTGGTTCTACTTCTGATGCTTATTATATCATTACCATATCTTCCATGAGTTGTCCTTAGTTTGATGTTGAGATAGTACAGGTGTGGCAGCATAATTACTCTCTGGGGTTGGCTTAGGCTACCTAGCCAATCATTACATTGGTACTAGTTATATATAAAACATCTCAGTTATTTTGGTCATGAGTTATGGCTTAAGTTCTTGAATGGCCAATTGTGTATAAATTTCTTATAATATAAATCATAGTGAATACATTAAAAATGATCATAAACCTATATGGACCACTTTTTAGCAACCCCAGTGTATTAGAAATTCATTTGGGCTTATTTGATCATTGTAGAGTAGTATTATTTTGACATGGCAGCAATTGAACATATTTACAATCAATTAATATTCTTTATAGTTATTTGTTTGTTCAACTATATTATGACAAAGACTACTTTTCTTTCTCGTTGCAATCACTATTGCAACCTATTCAATTCAAGACTAAATCTAGTTTGATAATCTCACAGAGGAGATTAGTCTGCGCCATGTCAGGGAGCAGTTGAGCAAGCAAGGTAAGAGGAGCAGGTGGAAGGCCCGCGGCCTCCAACGTTCAAAAACGCCCCAGAGAATCTGGCGGAATTGACAAAAATACCAAGAAACTGGCAGTCACTATTTCCCCAGAGATACTCGCATGGCAAGCACGATGCAACCAGTACATCAACACGCCACACTCCCAGCCACTTTTGTCAGTGGAATTCAGAGTCCGCGTGTTTCTGGACATCCAAAAAACGGCCTTATGGGAAAAATTTTGTGAAGATGTAAACACAATTTTCCCAACTGCGGTGTACGTTGCACCTCACTCCATGTCATGCAGTTGGCTGGACCTAGGTTTCAAAAGCAAAACGGCAGCAGATGAGGCTGCAGTGGTGCACATAGTGGTCGACCTCCCCAAAGGGCAATGGGTCATCAAAACTAAATGCACCAGATGGACAAAATCAAACCAAATTTTCCTCATGTTTGACTTTTTTCCTACTATGGTAAAACGTGACAATTTGGAACAACATCTGAAAGATGGTCTCGCCATATATGGCAAAATACAATCTTTTGAAATGCAACGCTTCATGCTGATGCCACACCTGTGCACCAGCAAAGCCATCACAGTACTGACCCCAACTGAGGAGATCGCGAAGGACCTAACCCAGATCCCGCACTCCACTTTTATTGATATCACAGGGCATACTACCCACCCATTCCAGGTGACCGTGGACAGCGCGCCCCCCATCTGCACCCACTGTGATGCATTCGGCCATAAGGCACATGTGTGCCCCATCAAGGAGGGCGTCATATTCTAAGAGCACCCCTCAGCAGCCATGGCCAGCGGAGAGGTGCACTATGAAACAACTGCAAGCACCAAGGAGGCCTTCCCATGGGGAGCACAAGGCTGTTACCTACTGGTAAAGCCTATCTCCCCACAAGAGCAGAAGAAGGCCAAGCAGGCCCATAGGGCCGCGGCCAAAGAAGCGGCCAAAGCCACAACCGCTATCCCACACTCACAACGCCAGGAGGACATGGAGACCTTCGTGGCAGAAGCAACTCAGGAATCCATCAACCAATCAGATTGGGAAGCCCATGCTGAATGGGCCACTCAATCCAAGGATCCGATGGGAGATTTGATCTCACCCAATCGTTGCACCCAAGCTCCAGTTGAAACTGACTTGGGACCCATCCCAACTGAAAATTTTTTTTTTTTTTTTGACCTGCTCAATGGTGCACCAAACTCACCCGCACCGCAAAAATTCATCTGACGTCAGGAAAACAAAAAGTGAGACTAAAGCCAATGCAACTCTTTCTGCAAAAATCAACAAAAACTCCGATAGCATTGCTGCTAACACCTGTGCTGCTGTGAAGGCCCACGGGGATCTAGAAGAGGATGGTGGGCCTGGGTGCCCACCCCTCGCACCTAAGGTGCGATGGGGGAAACCTTCACCATAGGGATGTTGAATATCGCCGGACTCAAGGCCTCCCCATCCCAGGCTAGGAAACTGAGTTTTTTACAACACAATTTACCTGTGGATATCCTGGCCATCCAGGAGTCCCACTGTCCACGAGGTTCCAAGGAAGCTTGGAAATTTATGCTCCCCCCATCCCTATCCTTTTGGTTGATGCACTGTGAGGTGCTAATTCAGAAAAATAATTTTTTCAAATTTTTATCCTCAGAAACATTCCTAAATGGCTGAGTGCTTGTTGTCACCTTCTCATGGGCCAAAGAAGCACATGCAATCGTCAACATCTATGCCCCAAACAGTGCACGTGAGCATCAGAAATTTTTCTTGTCAGTCAAATCCCTCCCGACCCACAGACTCCTTCATAGTTGGTGACATGAACTGTTGGCTAAACACACCAACAGACCGGTGGCCCTCCTCACCCCACGCCCCCCAGGGTCACATAGAACTACGCGTTCTAAAGGCCACCCTTGGGTTAATGGATCCGCTGCTGCGATATGCCCTGCTGCTCAAAAACATGACATGGCCCCACATCCACAACGGCCAATTAAGGTCCATGACCCGCATTGACATTAATCTAACGCCAGCGAAATTCCAACCCCACATCTCCCACTTCAAGACAACAAAATTGGAATTCTCTGACCATCGACTGGTCTTGCTAATCTACCACCTACCTGTCACAGCTGCTAAGGCCCCACATTGGTGCAAAATCTGCCCCCCTGAGCTCGCGTCACCAGGATTTTCCACGTGGGTAGAAGAGGCAACTATGGCAAAAAAGTTTATTGCACCATTTTGCGCGGACCCCATTTCCACATGGGCAACTTTCAAAGATGACACCATCCACCACTCCCACCATCTCCTCCAGACGCTCACGAGCCACATCAGCAGTTATCTCGCACACTCTGGAAGAATTGGCACACTTGGAGTCCAACATCCCAGTTACAGGATACAGCTCTGCATGGGGACGGAAGTGGGCAGAGGCAGCTGCCCACCTCAACGCACTCAAAAGACAACACAAACATTGGGTTTGTGTTCAGTACAGGGCCACACACATCACAAAAGGTGACAAGTGCACCGCACATTTATTTAAAAAAATTTTGCACCATGCCAGAGCGTGGCCTGCACACAGGTGTGAAGATTGGATAATTCCATTGTGGATACACCAGCCAAAGTGGCAATCAAAATGCAACAGTATTACTCTGAGTTGTAACACTCCGACCCAATTCAGCCAGCCAAAGTGGCAGAATTTCTTGACTGAGCCCACATCCACTCCATTTTCCGATACCCAGAAATAATGAATTTGATTACTCCGAATGAATTATGGACAGCCATTCGCGGTGCACCAAACCAAAAATGCCCAAGCCCAGATGGCATTCCATATGAGTTCTACAAAAAATATTTCAAATATATATCCCCATTGCTGCTCGCCTCACTTAACCAAAGCCTGATGGAAATGCGCCTCCTACCAGGAGGACATGAGGCCTTCACTGTCACACTCTTCAAGAAAGGGGATAAGCTAGACTCAGCCAACTGGCGCCCCATTTCTCTAACAATCACAGACACCAAAATTTTAACAAAAATCATGGCTAACCGTTTAGGGACTGTAGCATCTGCCACAATCTCCCCAGAACAATTTGGTTTCATCCCCAGAAGGTCGATTTGGGATAACGTGCACTCTGTGGCTAATGTATGTCAGTCCACAGCCTCTGGGGCACTTGTATTATTGGACCAACAAAATGCCTATGATAGAGTAAACTGGGAATACCTCAGGGCCTGCCTCCATCAATTCCGCCTACCCCTCGCTTCATCAACTGGGTAACGCTGCTCACAGAATCTGCAACAATGGCAGTGCGTGGCCCTGGCTTCCTAACGGAAGTAGTCCGCCCTCAAAGGGGCTTGCGACAAGGGGACCCCCTCAGCCCACTCTTATACAACTTCAGCCTTGACCCACTACTGCGAAATGTGAATGCCCAACTCACTGGGGTCCACGTGCCAGGCCAAGCCCCAGTCAAGATAATGGCATTTGCAGATGATTGTGTGGTGGGGGTGTCTAATCAAGATGCATGCGCGCTTGAAGCTCTCATCCAGGAGTATTCCCGGGTAAGCAGCGCGGCACTGAACGCTTCCAAAACTGAAATCATCCTCCTTGGTCAGTTTCAGAACTGCTGGACCTCAGCAATTAGTTCCCAACCTGGCCCATCAGCTCGCCCACATCCTCGCCCTACTAATTCAAAACACACCGCCCCACTGGTGCTCCCCTTCATGCCATGTCCTATCATAGGACCAGTACGCCATCTGGGCGTGTGGATGGAGGCAGGCGGATACACGTCAGCAGTAATGGAGTGCCATATTCTGGATAACATGACGAAACGAATCGCCTCTCTCAGAGCCCATCCTACTTCCCTTAATGGAAGGATTGTTTTAGCCAACTTCATGCTCCTCTCCAAAGTCTGGTTTGGAGCCCATGTCATCCCCTTCGCCCCAAGCTTCTACAAATCCTTGTACGCCTTGCTGCAAGGATGGCTTTGGTTGGGCCGCCTTCCACCAGTGCGGCTAGAGGTCATGTTTGGCCCTCAACATCATGGTGGCATGGGCCTGCTTGACTTCAAAGCCCATGCCGCCAAGATCCTGGGTACCTGGATTGCGGCCGTCACCACCCCTACACTCCCCTCCCAACACTGATCCCACGCAGCCCGCTCCAACTTCTACCGCGCCTTGGGCCTCAAAAATCCATCGAACCACTACTCCCTGATGAAATACCTCGTTCACACACATCGGCCACAGGTCCCCACGGGACTAAAACCCACTACAAACGAATCCTACTATCCATGCGGAGCGCTGAGTGGAGAATTCGTATCAGCGGACATACAACCCAAAGAGGCCGCCCCTCTCCTCAGTTCACACAAGAGGTACAGGGGCTATCCATCCACAATGGCGTGATCCCCATTCGACCCCATGTCCTATCCAGGGTGGACTACCTGGACATGATGGACATCCCTTACTCCATTGAGACTCAAAAAAATATCTGGAAATATGTACACCATCCTCTGTTGCAACCTCAAGTCCGCTCCCATGTATGGCGCTGCCTGAGGCGGGTGTATTGTACAGCTGAGCGCTCTAATGCTTTACACTCATCCTGTGTCGTGTGTGGCCAGTATGGAACGCTGTTTCACCGCCTGGAGAAGTGCCCTACCTCTAAAGTGATATGGCGCGAAGTTCAACGTCTTCTGGGCCAGGATCAAACGCATCCCTTCAGTCTGTCAAGAGATATGTTCACTCTATCAATGGCCTCCCCTCTTCTGCCCTCCCTTTGTGCTTTGGTGGTTGCAATCGCCATGTGGACCATCCACACGATTGTCTTAGATGCCATCGCAGGCTCCACCCCCACCCTCCCAGAAGCGGTCCACAGATTACGGTCTCATCTGGTGGACCACTTTCAAACGTGGATGTTTGGATACCTCCCACCGCGTCGCCGACAGCTGGTCTCTTCCTGGTTCCCAGTCTGGTTCATCAAATCAGACCCCTTCCTCCACACGTGCTCAATTGTGGCTATGGCTCCTTCACACGTTTCCTCCCCCTCCCCATAAGTGGCGTTCTTGCTGGCAACAAGAGATAGCATCGATTCTCTGGGGTGCCTCCCCTGGTACTAAGTTTTGTCTCTTCTGAGTCATATTTGGAAGTGTCCGTCCCATGGTCAGCCTTCCCCTGCAATAAATCTAAATTTAAACTATATTCTGACAAAAACAATAGTCCCAGTTATCCCTATAACTAAAGACTATTTAAACTGATAATGGTATATATATTTAATTTATATAGCAAAGATATAAAAGAAATATTATAAATACTTTAATATAATATCAGATGATGTATCATCTAAAGAAGCTTTATGTTTAAAATTTGTTATTCATCATAAAATAATAAAATTAAGTTTTATAGATGGGTTATATACTTAGTTAGGTGTATCTCTTTGATACACTATAAAAGCTCTGATGAGTTTATTTTGAATGTAGGTCACCATTATGATTGATACTACTTCATAAGGAAAATATGAGTCAAGATCTTAGCAATAAAAATACATGACTTAATATATAAGTGCAATACTACTATAAGGCAAGACTATTTATCTGCCTTTACATGGCACTTGGCTAGACCATAAAAATGTGCTCACAAAATTTGATATAATCTTGAAATTTTAGTGCATATTTGAAGTATAAAGGGTTAGTGCTTTTCTTTCTCGTAATAATTACTTTAGTTACTATGATTTGATCTGAACAGCAAATTTGGATAATCACACACAGGAAAGATGGGCGACTTTAATAACAAAATAATACAACATGGGCGAGCATCGCGGCAAGCGGTGCACTTAACGGTGCAACTAAGGGCAAGAAACGCTCTGGAGGGGGACCAGGAACCCAATCTGCAAAGAAATCGCAAACTCAGACACCATCTGGGTTTATGGTATTTACTGTAAAGCATGCGCAATACATGTACATCAATTCAACCAACTTTTGTCAAAGGTGGAACATGGGATCAGTCTCTTCCTTGGGGATGAGTCACCGACCCTGTGGGAGAAAACATGTGAGGCACAGCCCTCACTTTTCCCTCACGTGGTTTATGTAGCCACCAACAACATGGGCCGCAGCTGGATCGATATTGGTTTCAAAACAGCTGATGAAGCCAATGCTGCAGCAAAAATCTGTGTGGAAATTGCCCTCCCTGAGGGCAAAAAAATTGTGTGCACCGCGTGCACCAGATGGAACAAAGCGAAAACTTTGTTCATCTCCTTTGACTCGCTCCCCACCAACCTTCCTCATAAGGTAATTGAGGAGGAGCTCTGCAAAGGTCTTATGGCCTACAGAGAAATCCAACAACTCAAATTACAGCGATTTCGCTTAGTGCCCAACCTGTACATGGGCAAAGCTATCACTGTAATCAACCCCTTCCCAGAAGTGGAAGAGGATTTATCCTGAATTCCCTGTGCAGCAGAATTTCACTTCGCAGATGGGGGCCAGTCAGCTGCATTCTGAGTTACGCTGAAACGCGCACCACCCATTTGCAACCACTGTGGCTCACTAGGCCACAAGGAACATGCATGCCCTGTAAAAGAGGGCTTAATGGAAAATGATTTTTGTGAAGAAGCTATGGACGAAGATAATGAAAACTTCGCCAAAATGACTGATGGCCACCACCCATTCCGCTGGGGTGAAGATAGACTATACTCCACCATGGACCCAGTTACAAGTAAACAGCATAAAGCAGCACAAAAAGCCCGCAAGAGAGCAGCGGCTGAAGCAGCAGCACACGCAGAATCCGCCATTAACCACGGACAAATTCAGGAGGATATTTCAGATATTCGCCAAACCAACCAATCAGAACAATATGCTCAGGTCGAAAATTTTCACAGTAACCAGACAGAGCCACAAAGCATCATCAGTCATGCACATACTGAGGAACAATGCAACCGCAATTTGGGTGAAAATGCAGTGCACAATGCAAAAAAGTTGAACCTCAAAAATATAAAATTAAATCAACAACCCGCATCAAACCAACATGAGACATGTGCAGGAAAAGTTGACGCAAATGCAAAAAACCGCAATTCCCTTGAATCATTGGGTCAGATCAAGGGAACCAACAATGTCAGTGAAAGAGTTGGAGTACAGACGTGGAGCATGGCCAAAATGAGCTGCGGTGGGATAGGACCAGAGGGTCCTCCCAACTGCTCCTGAGGCGCCGCGGGCACCTCAGTGTCAATAGGGATGTTAAACATTGTGGGAGCCAGGGCTCATATGTCCCAAGCCAAAAAGCTGGCATTCCTGCGAAAACCTCTTTTAGACATCTTGGCCATCCAAGAAACCCAATGCCTACAAGGGGAAGAAGAATCCTGGTCAACCAAGGTCGCACCATCACAATCAGTATGGACATCTCACTGTGGGGTGATAGTCCAAAACAACAAAAAATTTAAAATTACAAATTTATCATCAAACTTGCACAGTCAATTCCTGGTAGCAAAAATCACATGTCAAGATGAAATAATTTCGTTAGCATGTATCTATGCACCATGCACTGCAACTGAGAGAAAAAAATTTTGAAAAATTTCTACTCTCACCCTCCCACCAGATATCATCATGTTAGGCGATTTCAACTGCTGGGATAACCCCAATACAGATCAATGGCCTAATCTCAGGGGATACCCACCTGGACACATTGAATATCGCACAATGAAGGCATCTCTTGGCTTACAGGATGCTCTTCTCCCCAATTCACCAATCCTTCCCCATATGACAAGACCCAACATACATGAGGGACTGCTCATATTGATGAGTCATATTGACCACATCCTCATCCCACAATCCCACCACTCAAGAATCTCCAAATTTACAACAAAAAAGATCAATTTTTCTGATCACCGATTAGTTATGGTGCAGTTAGCGCCAACCCAATCCCACACACAGGTGTCGCCTTGGAGAAAGCTTCACCCAGAAAATATAAAATTGCCTGAGATATCTGACTGGGTTAAAACAAGGCTACAAACCCAGAATTCACAGCCCTGTTCACTTCAGATCCCATCAGAACATGGGAAAATTTCAAAAAAGATTTAATCAACAAAACCTGCCATATTGCATCATGCAATTACACCGCAGACATAGCCACAATCAAGCGTACCTTGGCAGAACTAGATCACCTGGAAATAAATACTCTGAGATCTGGCTATAGCCCTAATTGGGGACGCAAATGGGCAGAAATTTCAGCCCAAATTAACAATCTCATCTTCGAACACCAACACAGAATCAAAGTATTGAACAAAGGTATTTTCATAAAGGAAAGTGAAACCTGTTTGAAATACTTTTTCCACCAATTCTACTCCCGCGGAAACCAGCCCACATGCACACAGGTCCGCAAGACCAATGGCACCATGGCAACTGACCCTAAGGAGGTCAAGACGGAAGTACACCGCTATTACACCAAACTATATTGCAATGTGCCAACAGATCCACAAAAAATTAAAGAATTTATACAAGCTGCCAAGATACAAAGTACACCACCAAATTACAATATCTATCCCTTATCACATGGGAAAAGCTTTGGGAGACAATTCGCGGTGTACCACGTAGGAAATGCCCAGGACCTGATGGGATACCCTACGAATTTTACAAAAATATATTTAACAAATCGCCCCCCTCCTATTGGCGTCAATGAACCAGAGTTTGTTGGAAACACGCCTATTACCAGGAGGCCATGAATCCTACGTTATAACCTTGTATAAAAAGGGTGACAAGTTGGACCTGGCCAACTGGCGCCCAATTGCACTCTCCAACACTGACACAAAAATTCTAATAAAAATTCTAGCAGCTAGATTAGGCGCAATTGCATCTGACGTCCTATCACCCAACCAGTTTGGGTTTATACCAGGGCGTTCAATCTGGAACAACATACACCCTGTTGCAAACCTTTGCCAATCCAAAGCAACTGGTGCCCTGGTCTTCTTGGATCAGGAAAGGCGTATGACCGTGTTAGCTGGCCATAACTAAAAGAATGTCTACATGCCTTCAAACTCCCACCAAGATTCATAAAATGGGCGATGCTCCTAACAGAATCTGCAACCATGGCTGTATGCGGCCCTGGATTCCTAACAAACAATATCTAACCACACAGAGGGCTCAAACAAGGGGATCCCCTCAGCCCACTGCTATACAATTTCGGCTTTGACCTGCTCCTCCGAGTAACTGACTCACGTCTCATGGGGATAACCGCACAAGGACAACCAACAGTCAAGATACTGGCCTTTGCAGATGAATGCGTAGCAGGTATAGCAAACAATGAAGATGCCTGACAGCTGGAACACACTCTAGAGGAATACTCCAAGGTGAGCAGTGCATCGCTCAACAAAAGGAAGACAGAAATCATCCTCTTAGGCAAATACACAAACAATTGGGCCACAACATCAGAACCTCACACCAACACTCGAAGAAAAAACCCAAATATATTACCCTTTGCAACACCTCCCACCACCACTCCTGTCCGACACCTTGGAATCTGGCTAGAATCAGGGGGATATGCTAATGAGACAATGGAAAGTAACCTGTTACAACGGGTATCCAAACGCGTAGCCTCCCTCAAGGGGAGAACCCCAGGACTAACAGGATGAGTTACAGTTGCTAACTCGCTCATCCTCCCAATACTGTGGTACCAGGCCCATGCGATAGCCTTCTCACCTACCTTTATAACCTCAATTCGCGCGCTTATCCAGGGCTGGCTGTGGCCTGGCTCTCACACTCCTATACGGATGGAAACACTATTTGGCCCACGCTCAAGCGGAGGCATGGGACTAATAGATTTTGAGAGCCATGCCAATCGCATCCTAGGTACCTGGATAAAGGAAATCCTTGCTCCAGACCTCCCACAACAACATTGGTCCAGAGCAGCAAGGACTATCTTTTCACAGGCGCTCAAATTAACCAACCCACGTAGTCCACCCAGACTACTTTCATACCTTGCCAAGCACCCTACTGCAACAGGTCCGCATGGAACCTCCCCTCATTTCAAACATATCCTCTGAACTATCCGCCGTATGGGATATACCATAGAGAACATGGGTACTATACAGGGAAGGGGACGACCCAGCCCCCAATTAAAATTAAGAAACCCAGAAAACCACCCCCAGAGGGTTATGCTCGCAACAACCCCAAGCATAGCTAGGATAGAATACCTAGATATGCTGGACATTCCCTATGATTTAACCACACAGAAGGCAATGTGGAAAATGACTCACCACCCACTCCTACAGCCAAGGATAAGAGCAAACGCCTGGCGCTGTTTGAGAAGGACCTATAGGACGGCGGACCACTCCAACTCCCTCCACAAAACATGTGCAGTATGTGGAGGGGAGGGATCCCTACATACCGCCTAGAAACATGCCCCCCAACCAAAGCTATATGGCAGGAAGTCGCACGCCTGCTCAAGATTCAAAACGAACAGGAATTCTTGATATCAAAGAATATCTTTGTGCTCCAGATCGAGTCACCAATCCCATCTACCCTCCGCTCCCTAATAATACCCATTGCAATGTGGACAATACACACAATTGCATTAGATGCGTTCAAGGGCACGGTCCCAACCATTCATGGGATTATTAAAATATTCCATGTCCACTTACTAGAGCACTTCCAAGCCTGGCTCTATGGATATATGAGACCAAGACAAAAAGCGCTCATAGAATCATGGTTCCCACTCTGGTTCCTCCACACAGACCCTTTCCTTCACACCTGCTCCATAGCAGGGGAAACCCCCTCGGAGTAGTGCACCAACCCCCCCATACCTGGCAGTCCCGCTGGCAACAGGGGTAACTTGAGTATCCTGGGGTGCCCAATTTTTATATTTCTTAGTTATTCTCTTAGTTTCATATATATTCGGTAATATCTGTCCCCTGGTCAGCTTACCTCAGTTAAATAAAAATGAAGCTTTAAGGGTTATATACCTTGAGAAGAAATTAATATTCTTGTTACCTACACTTGAGTAAGATAAGATTAGGGCAGGTTACAATCAACAAGTTGATTTAACCTATCCAATTTTAAAAATCTTAATTACTGAGATTTTTTTATATAAGAGTAACATTTGAATATATATCTTATAGCATTTTTCTATCAAATTGGAATATACTTAGTATTCAGAGGCTATTATATATAGTAGTTTATCACAGTAATATGTCTTTACTATCATTAATAGTAAATAAGTTATAACATACCAGTTTAAAGTACTACTCTATAACTCTGATTTATTATATTATTTTCTGATATTATATAATTAATTGTAAACTTTAGGACTTAAAGAATTCTAGTACTTGTTTAAAGTTTTATAGGTAAGAACTGCAAATTAATTTAAGCTTACATAATAGAAATTTATATATCCATGTAAAGTCCTTTATAATTTCACTATCTAGAGCCTTGCTTTTAACTAAATAATATATTGAACTTTCAATGGCAGTATCTCATTCTATATGTATCATCTGACTGCCTATATTTCTATCCTCTCTTATATATCAGATCAGCTTTAGTAAACCTATTGCTGATATTATACTACACTTTAAAAGTCTTTTATTGAACTTTATTGATTCACATAAATGTGAGTTACTTTATAAAGCTAAACGATATAGTATATGGAATTGTTAAACTATATGATTGAGAAGATTTATAGTCAATTCTCCTCCAACTCAACTTCTCAGGATATATAAGTTATTGAGTAGTATCAATAAGACTATAAAAGATATTTTTGTAGTCACAATTGGATAAACTAGCATTATAATAGAAGCTATTTAAGTGTCTTGATTGGATTGACAAAAATGACCAGACATATAATGTTAAACCAGATTTTGCATTGGAGGAGTTTTTCATTGATAATCCTGAATTGCACCCCTGCCGTTTTCATCATAAAAACGATTATACCATTTATAAGAATATAAATAAAATGGCAGTCAAAGCCGCTGCAGCTCCTGCCAACACCCTACTACGCCAGCAACTCCATGGAGCAATGGAACCCCTGGTTGAGGGTATTCCTATCCCCAATTTCCCTCATGACTTTAAGAAAGAGGCGAAGTATGATATTGAGGAGCTGGCTTTTGGTGCGAGCCATGCCTTCATTGATGCATAAAAAACTCTCTTTTTGACCCTAATTATCCTAAAACCCGCTGGAGCATCAAGTCATTTACTTATGTGCCTGCTCTCATCACTTTTGCCAAGCATCAACTTGCTCAATATGTTTAAGTGATGGACACTGCCAGCCTCATTAACAAAGAAAACCCACAATTATACCTCCTTATGCCACAAGTTGCTGATGCTCCCACACCAATGCTGTCTGCCAGGATCTGCCAGCTAAAGCGGGCGCCAGACAAAAGTTTCCCCAAAGCTTCCTCACCTTCTGATATGGCTTCCTAGGCTGTTAGCTGAGGTGTCATATTAGGTTTTTTTATTCTAATAATCTCTTTACATGGACCATTTGCAATTAAAGATGCGTGGAGGCTCCCTCTTTTGGTTTGGGCACCATTAGTGCTGAAAAAATTATATAAGCTATTTATGATGGAGATATTATCCTATATGAGTGCTTATTATACTACTTTTATCAATTGGCTTGTCACCTTTTTTATCGTTATTATAACTATAGCTGCAGTACAGCTATAATTGAAGTCATGATGTTAATTTCCTCCACTTAAGTAGAGTTGCAGGTAAACGCTGGTATCTATATATGTGATAAGATGAGAACCTTATATATCAGGGTAAAATAGTATTTTATTCAGCTATAAAGTTTTTGGTTTAATATTTCTTGCAACAATTGACTCAATTTTTGTTAGATGAAAATAATACAATTAGAAGGATCATGTGTTTTGATGCCAAATTTTTTTATAGTAAACCAAATGTTTGATATGACTGGTAATTATAAGCACTATACTTAGGGTAATTATACAGTTTATCCTTTCTTTGAGTAAACTATTTTATGTGCAACCAATTATACATTATCACTAACTCATATAAGCTTTGTAAAGTACAGTTGATATGGAAAATCATTATAAGCTTTTCATCTAGCTATAGTAAGTGAGCTTTAAGATAGCTTTAAGTAGTAAAGCTACTTTAGATCAAGTTTTTGGAAGGTTGTTTGACTAAAACTATGATTATCTATATTTATGACGTGCAATTTAACAATTGTTACTATATGTTAAGAGTCTTGTATATACTAGAGACTTAGATTGATAGTTATTGAAATATGAGTACAGGTTTAAGGGTATTGATACTTTATATGATTTTACATCTGTCACTATTTCAGGTCTCTGATGCTTTTGCTCTTGAAACTCTAAGACTTATCCACTAAACCCTTAATGCGTATCACCTTGGGCTTCAAGACTGAAAACTTTGGGTTTTTAAAAAGTCTAAAGCCTGAAGTTGTCAATGTTTACAATATACATGAACCAATTTGATTTTATGGATGCCAATGTTGAGGAGAAGATCCATGATTATTGTATAAATTCTTGAAACTGAAAGTTAACGTGCTGTATAGTGACAATTCAGGAATAACTGAGAAACAGATAGTCCCTTTAAGGTATAATTTTAATTATCAGAACCATAAAGTTTATAAAGGATGCAAAGGGATATCTGAAAGGTTATTTAACATCTAACATATATTTATAAGACATATCCCAAATAAACTTTATTCATATGAATTAAACTAGCATCTTTTTTATAATAACAATATAAGAAAGATTGACAAGGAGTATAATAGAAAGAGGCGTTTTGATTAGAGTAAGAGAAAAAGAACATAGAGTAGCTTTTAATCTTGACTTTTTATTTGTCTCTTGTCAACATAATAGGGACTAAAGAATTAACCAACACTGTATTTCCTGTGCAAACCTAACTTGTACAATGATATATAAGAAATTGATGACTAGCTAAGTTGTATTTTTACTGCTTTATATCTACTGTATAAAGGTAATACCTTCATAGACTATTTATTATTTTTTGTTTAATTTATTACTAAAAAGAAAATTGCTATCAGAAAGCTCTTGGATAGCATTAATGATAAAAAGATAGATGAAATGTAAACAATAAATCTTCTCAATAGTGGGTGTTTTGTTATAAAAAGTAGTATTTAAGTAACTAGAGTGGTTTTTCTTTTAAATATATAAACACCATAAAATTTTGAAACATGTTCTGCGGCTAGAACCTTTAAACATCATGTGGTAGCTGAAAACTTTTCATATCAAATTAAACTCAAAATGGCATCATATACAAAACTTAATAGTCTATACAAGCCATAAAAGACTTTGGATTAGTTATGGGAAATGATAATTTTTAACAACTAAAGATTCAAGTTTAAAAAATTACTGGCGCCATTATTATATGTTTATAATGTCTGCAATCAGATAGCTTTATATATTTGGCCATAATTTAGCCATTGTCACAGAACTATAGGAAAGAACATATTACAAGGTGAGATAGCTTCATGTTGTTCTACTATAAACTATATCAATTTATAATATTAAAGCGACATCTATTATGGCACTTACTACATGTCTTAAAGACAACAATTTACATAAAATTATTTATTAGAAACTTATACCATAACGTATTACCTAGTTTCTTGTAGTATTCAATCTCTTTAAAAACGCAAACTTAAAGAGTCCATATAGGAAGCTTGATTAGAGAGTTAGATAGAGGTGTTTTAATTCATTTGTTTAATTTTTAGTATGCTCCCTTGGCATGAGTTCTTGGTGATGGAATCTAATGTAGAATCATTGATTTAGCTTATATGGTGTGTATATAGTGCTGATAGATGTGTTCCTGAATAGACAATAATACATAAATCTTTAAGGGATGCCAAATCTAGTTTAGGTAGTTTGAGAACATTATAAAATATAATTCTACATCATATTAAGCAATTTGTAAGTTTATCCATTATGGATCATTGATCTTAAATTATCTGCTTTTTATCCCATATATCTTCAAAAATTGCCAGAATATAGGTGATATCTTTTATATAACTTACATAATAAATACAATATATATGAATAGGTTTTTTGCACCAAACTGTGATATTTTACTAGTTTATTAGACTTAGCTCTTAACTGCACTTGTAATAATGCATGAGTAAAACTTTTAAGTGAATATGATAAACAAGTATTATATACCATTTTTATCAGTGTAAGGTATAATTTTAAAGCATAAAATATGACTTAAATAACTTAATTAGGATGAAGATGAACAACCATTATTAAAAATAATGCTCTACATTAATTGAATTAATCAAATATAGCTGATGAATATTAATTTACCGCAGTACTAAAATTTTGGTTTTTACAACATGTCTTTATTGATTTTCCAATCTATTAAATTTATTATCATCTGTATTTTAGAGCTTATATTATCTTAGGGATAATAATCTAAAATAGAATTAAAATATAATCTACTAAGTCTTTAAAGCCATTGTATAAAACAATAAATAAGATGTGATTAGGCTAGCATAGTTCTTTTCTTTTACTTTAGCCATATTTCTTAAAATGGAATGGTTAGATTATTAACAGCAAAAAACAAGAATTAGAAGGTAACAATTTGCCCTTTTATAGTTATTGTTTATTTATGTTGGTAAACTATATCTTTTCAAAATACATGATAAAAATAAAACTGGCATGGAATTGTATAATTATAATTTTATATAAAGTATATGTAATTTAATTAGATTTTACTATATAATGGCATAACCTGTTATTTACTTTTTTAGCACTAGTGGTGCCCAACCCAAAAGGGGGAGCTGCCATGCATATTTATTTGCAAATGGGCCAAACAAAGGGATTATTAGAAATAAGATTCCTAATATGGCACCTCAGCTAATAGCCTAGGAATTCATATCAGAAAGTAAGGAAGCTTTATGGAAACTTTTGATTGGCACCCACTTTAGCTGGCAGACCATGGTGGACAGCATCAGAGTGGGAGCATCAGCGACATGAGGCATAAGGAGGTATGGTTGTGGGTTTTCTTCATTTATGAGGCCAGCGGTGTCCATTGCCTCAACATATTGAGCAAGTTGATGCTCAGAAAAAGTGATGAGAGCCAGCACACAAGTGAGAGTCTTGATGTGCCAGTGGATTTTGGGATAATTGGGGTTAAAAAGTGAAGTTTTTGCCATTTTGATGCATGTGCAGCTCGCACCAAAAGTGAGCTCCTCAGTTTTGCATTTTGCATCCTCCTTGAAAACATGGGGGAAATTTAAGATGGGAATACCTTCACCAAGGGGTTCAATCTCCTCATAGAGTTGTTGGAAAAGGAGGGTGTTAGCAGGAGCTACAGCGGCTTCAACTGCCATTTTATTAATAATTTTATAAATTGGGAAACCATTTAATGGGCGAAAATGGCAGGGCCACAATTTGGGAGGATCAACAAAAAATTCTCTAAAGAAAAATCTGGCTTGACATGGTACAGCCATTCATTCTCATCAATCCATTTGAGAGCCTCAAATGGATTGGATTCAGCCAGCACTGGGCCAGCCACCAGAATTGAGGCAGCAGCAGAAGCTGATTGGCCACGTGCTGTTGACCATGTCTGCTCAGCTGAAACTGAGTCAGCCATCAACTCAGGATTTTGTAATCCTGTCAAATTGTTAAAATTATTTAAATTTTTAAATTTTGATTGGCTGCTATCTTAGAAGCGGTGCCATAAATTGCTGAGGTAAAGGGCGGGAGGATCAAGCCACATTAAAAAACTTAGCCAAAATGGCTGCTGACCTGATACCGGAGGGAGGAGTGGCGGAAGTGGCAGAGGCAGGAGCCATAGGGCACTTGCACTTTGAGTGATCAAGATTGAATCATAAGGGGCAAATGGCATGGCCGTTCTTGATGCACACCCAGAATTGGTGATCAGGGGTGGATCTGATCACCATACAAGGAGGAATCGTGAGGTGAGTGTCATGATGAAATGGGCAGATTGTCACAAAGGTGCATGGCCCTGCTAAATAATCTGCTCCATTCAGAACCACGAATTGCAACATGGGGTCAGCACTGTAAACAGCCAAACCCTATGTGAGCTCATGGCAGAGGTGCTCAGGGGAAAGGTAAGAAGGCAACCTGGCAAACTGGACCACCAAAGTGGCCTTATCTGGGAGCCAGGTTTGAACAGTTGGGAGGGGGATTTTTTTATAAGTTAATTGCAGCTTTGATGCTGCATTTGCATCAGCCTCAGAATGGAAACTGAGGTCAAAATACCCGTTAAAGGGCAGAAATCAATGAAACTGGTGGGTTTAAACACTGTTGTGGCCATCTTGATGATGGCTGCGCTAGCATATGGGAAAATGTTTCCATATTTGACCCAGAGGCTGAAATGCAAACTGCTCTGTGGGAGCACCAAAGGGCTCTGGAGCACCGCCTGTGAACTTGCAAGATGATGGACCAAGTCCTGAGAGGAAACATAACGCCTGGTAGCATTAGGGGGGCTACCAGAGCCAGCCCAGGCGCACTTTGGTGGTGGCCAAAAGATACCAGATGGCGGTGCACCACCACCCAAGCTGGGGCAGCAGGCATCAATGGCATTGACATCAGTAAGCTTTGGCTCAATTGAGTGGTCGCTTTTTGTATTTTTTTTAAATAGAATCCAAATTTTGCTTCAATTTAGTTATTGAAGCAAAAGAGAAATCCCTGTTATTTAAATTTATTTATTCATTTAACCAAGGCAAGCCGACCAGGGGACAGACAATAATGAAAATTAAACTCCAAAATAAACTGACTAAAAACTAAAATATGAATTGACCGCCATTTTTTGGGCAGTGAGGCATAAAAAGAAACGAAAATTCCCTACCAGGTGGCACAGTGGAAAGCCACTTATCCCATCATGGTGGAGGAGGAGGGAGGATTGGGCGGGTCATCATCAGGCTCAGCATTGAAGAAGCGGAGCAATGCTTAGAGCAGGGAGGTTGGGACATCCTCAGGATAAGGATTGAAATGAAGTATATAGTTGTTGAGATTATGATTTGGGCCTGGATTAAAGCCTCTATGAGTTTGGCAACGTAGTGTTCAGCCTCAATGCAGGCTTTTAGAAGTTGTTCTATCTTTGCAGTATCTGCTCTTGTGGTGCGTTTGGTTGGGGAATAATCTGCCATTTCAGTGACATGCTTGACAGCGGTTATGGCAGTTTTATGTAGTTGTTGGATTTCTTCTTTTGCGATAGGAGGAAAATCAGAGGGGAATGAAGGGGGTGCAGCCCTTTTCTTAAATTCTGAAACAGATTTTGCTCACAATTTGTGGATATGGGGATTATTGATACAGACTAATGCAGCCTTGACAAGCTGGTGGTCACTTTGGAAAAAGGTGGCTTTGGGTTTGGGGACATATCAGTTGGTCAGGGGCTGGACCATCAAATTCTGAATTCAGATAAGCTTTCAAATCAATTGAATAAATCGGTGGTGGGACAATTTCATCAGATTCAGTTACTACATTCTTTAGTTTCTAGGGATTTTTGGTTGATTTGGGAAGATTGGATGATAGGTGTTTTTGGTCGGGTAGGTTTTGGGGCAGGAGATTTTCTGGATTGCACATGGGTCCAATCCTGCTCCTGATTGGTTGGCATGGGTGTGCATTAGCCAGCTTAGATTTGAGGTGCTAGATTTTGCATCTGATTTGAGTGTATGGCTTTGGGGGTGGGGGCAGCCAAAATCCCCACTCAAATGCTGTTGATGTGTCCTCATGGGTGGAGATGGCCATGTTTGCAGGGTATAATTTATATTGGCATGTCTTTTTCGGTGTGGTCCAATTCATAGCATAGGGGGCAAATTGTGCAACTTTTGTCAGTACAGGCCCAAAAGAAATGGTCAGGTGCTGATGGGGTACAGGCATGTGGCGGGATATGCTGGGCCATGTTCAGCTGGTGGGGGGTAATGGTGGCCATTGCCCAGGTGCCACAAGGCATTCAGCACCACTTGGGACAATGAATCAGAGGATAGGGTTTTCACTATATATGGCCAACCCTGACATCAACTCCTCATAGTGTTTGAGGGGGAAGATGTGAGAGGAGGTTCACAAAAGTTACCACAAGTGTGGTATCATCTGGAAGGCGTGTTTGAGTGGTGGTAATGGGAGTGTTTTTATAAATTAATTGCATAGCTGCTGCAGCTGCGACCTCTTCAATGGGGAATCCCATATTAAATTAGTCCTTGTATGGGCGGAAGTCAATAAACCCTGCTGGTGCAAAGGTGGCTGCTGCCAGCTCAATTATTGCTTTGTCAGCATATGGGAAGAGATGTATGTACTTGACGTGGAGGCAAAAGCAAATATTGGATCAGGGTAGGGCTAGGGGGTGGGGGCGGGTTAAGTGGGTTCATGATAAGTAGAGTGCTAAGTTCCTTGGGGGGTATAGCAGCCAGATGTATTTGGTGGACTGGACGAGCCAGTCCGCACATATTTGCCTGCTGTGTGGTAAACGCTAGCAAGTGGAGTACCGCTGCCCCATACTCGGGCAGCAGGTGGTGGATCTGAGGACATAAATTTTGAGATTAGTGTGGTGAGGCAGTGGTGGAGATTGACTTGTTTTCTAAATTGCTCAAAATTGATGTTAAGCGGAAAGAAAGTTCCCTGATATTTAAATTTAATTATAACTAATTTATTATAGCATTCATGGTAACTTTTATTAGAAACTATAACCTAATATAAAATTTTTTCTAAATGGGTTAATATCCTATTATGTATACTAATTGCCTTTGTTATTTGCATTTGTGTGAAGAATATCTGTATATTTGACCTACTGAGAAGAAAATGGAGGATATGACCATCCCAATAGAATCAGACAATTTTCACCTTAGTGTCATACTATTAAATTTATAATAAATTATTAATTCAATTAAATTACATAAATATATACTAATAGTTAATAGCTACTTGAAGTTGGCAAAAGGCAAGATCCTGTCTAGAAAAATTTCAAGAAAAGTAAAAATTTTATAGCAGTGATATAACAGAATATCTTTGAATGGTCTCTACTATAAAATAATTTTGATCCATACAATCTGGGACCTTTCATCAGATCATTATCTTGGTAACATCTGAATAGTAGCTATTTGTTGGTCTCCAAAGACCTTAGCATGAGATTCTCTAAGGTACCACAATATAGACAGATATCTCAAAATGTTAACAAAACATCCTTTTAAATAGCACAATACACCACTTATTTTTTTAGTACTAGATGGTCCCAACCCAAGGGGGGATTCATCGATGTACAATACACCACTTATTAAACTTAGTTTTTATTGTTATAAATAACATATAAAACTTTCCTTTCACTATATTAGAAAAATAAGAACACTCTATGTACTAGATTTTATATTTTTTAAAAATAATTGCCCAATTCACTTAAGATGAGAGCTTTAATTGCCTGGCCATAAGTGGTTGTCCTTTGCCCATAAACTATAACCAAGAATATGTGACGTACTATGCACAATAAAGGTTTTTTACTGCAGGGTCTTCTGTGTATAAGCATCATGCAGCATAAAAAACAGAAACCATACAGCTGGTGCTCACTACATATGCATCATTTAACTTTTAGATTTATCACAACTGACAGATTGCAACATGGAAGATACCCCTTTTTGATAGTGTCACTCATAGAATAAACAATAAACTGATGGAGTTTGATGGACGCATGAGAAGTCCACACACAATATCATCTGATGAATTACAGCTGAATCCTCTAAAGATACTAGAATTAGGATGTATTACCCAGAACATACATGTATCTTACATGGGTGGAACTATATAGTATTAAAAAAGATGTATCACTTTGACTTCCACCAAAGTAGTGAGAGATCTCAAACATGTAGTTTTTAATACTGGTGACTGATCCAGCTGCATAAGAACATCTGCTGATAGTAAGAGTTCTAATATGCAATAAAAACAACACTATTAAAGATAAGCAACAGTTCAAACATATCAAAAAATAAAAAGCTTTTACACCAGGCCTTGTATTAAATCATGTACTTGTTAGATGCTCACCACAAAGAATTGATCAAACATATTAGTACCCAAGCAGCGTTACAAATGGCTTATTAACAGGTTTATAACCCATCTTCATGACACACTGATATGTAGGAAGCAAGATTGAAGTAAAATATTTAAGTTAATGAACTCCACAATCAGATCTTTACCATCAACTCTGGAGGCACTAAATATGTAGAGAAAACAATGGAACTGAATAAAAAAATCTCACGGATATAAACATAAAGACCCACCAACTCTAGAGTCCTTTTCTCTTGGTCCAACCAGCATGAAGATGCAACTCATGGTTAGATGCCTACTCTGGCTTCAGATTTAACGTGAAGATGAAGACCGTCTTAAACATATTGTTCTCTATTGAAGCAAACTTTGTACCGCATCAAAGAGCTTGAATTACTTGACCCCCTAAAGCTCCAGTGTTACCCCATAACCTTTTAACTTTAGTGGCTGCGTCAAAAAGGACACAATAACTTGCGCCACCAAAGCATCTTCATAAACTCTTTTCCAACCATTTCAACAACACAGAAATTAGTTAAAGGGCCAAAAGTTTAGAAGTGAATCTCTAAACAAAGTCTTTCACCACTTTAATGATGCTGAAGGTTGGTAAATTAGATGAAGGATGAGATATTCACAAATTGGATCAGCTTCAACAGGTTGCTGAGTGTAAAAGAATGATTAAACTACTCAAATGCATTGTAATTTTAGAAGCTGCGACCAAGATCTTATGACCTCACGCAATTGCAAAAAATGATAAAACTGATGGTGATTACTGTGTTTAGAACCTTGAAGATGGAAAATATGACCTAGAGAGATGCATAGGTATATTAGAAGCTAATTCACAACTCATTGTGAAGACATGGAAGGACAACTTGATCCTATTCAATACCAATATGTCAGATCTCCTGTAAACTTGATTAGTTTATTTTACAAAGAGTATACCAAACGTGATACCCCTTTAGGTAAAAAGCCATCACTGGTGTAGTTTTAACCATAATCAGGCCATCTTTCAAGGATAATATGCACATCTGATGAAGGTAGTATAGTGTTAACCCTATATATCTAAAAAGCAGCTATGGAAGGTGGAATCAAATAAAAAGTAATGCATATCCTGCTCTGTTTGAGTTGCGAGAACCAGGAAGTAAGGGCCCACCTTATGGATACCCTAAATAACTGGTGAAGGTAAAAAAGCTCATTAAGAAATTTGCTCTAAGCAAACCTGGATATAAAAAACAAGATAAATGTGGTTAGGAACACATAAAAATGTAACCCTGGATAAATCTTTAGTTTTTTTATATCAAGGGTTAAACTTTGCTAACTTTAAAGATGTGTCATTTTGATGACGCCAAAGCTGCTGTCATATCTGGATTACGCAGTAACCATTGATTTAGCTATGGATATCACCTCTATAAAATGGAGCTTCACTATGGTCTCTATTAAAAGGGAGCTCTACTAAATGTGGTTGATATTCACAAGCCCAAATTTGCATAAAAAGGCTCCTGAAAAGCCAAGTGTCTTTACATTTATAGAAGCAAACCTTAGGAAAGCAGAACGACCAAGTGTAAATTATACAAGAAAACCAACTATACAAATGATAGGTCTTTTAAGAAGATCCCTGTTTGTCTAAGCATAGAAAAGGAGAGTCAGCCTAGAGACAAGTAACCCTATTTACGTCACTCTCAAGTACCTGAATTTGAATTCAATTCAATATCCCACCTGTTTTGCATAAAACAAAACTCTGGCAACAAAGCTGAAGGGGTCAAGAAGATACAGGGTATTATGTGTTAGGAACCACCGCAGAAATCAACATCATAGACTGTCTGAACGCTGAGAACATTGATAACGCCCAAGTCCTTGAAGACATCTATCTCAGGCAAGTCCTTGGGGGTCCACAAGTCGTTGAAACAGCCAGTAATGCTGACCATTCCCTAACATTGTTAATAAGACCATTTTATTAGCGCACAGTTTGGTAAAAATAAAGGAGAGATATCTGAGACATAAAAAACCCTATTGGACTTTTCTGTCCTGAAAGTTGTCTTATTCCTTCCACCTAGCCTTAAAGGAGTATTAAGGTGGAGTGGCTATACAAAAAGTCTAAAGATATTAATTTTTGTAACTAGATCCCTGATATATACTATACATAATAACTTATCAAGAATATTAAGATATTCCAGACCTTAACTATACTCATGAATATGGCACCGCTGGTCCAAAGAACACTAAGCCATATGTGCATACTCGTCAATGCCACTCCAAATTGTAAAATTAGTCTTCTCTGCTCCTACTTTTACATTGGACAATAACCATTATTACATGATCATTAGTATACAATTCATTATTGTGTGTGAAAGTTTTATCAATATGAAGAAAGGTTACCTTTTCCTCCCTAAATATGCAGTTTCTCAGGGGGTGGAAGGTGAGTTGGTAGGGCGTATGGCTACCAACCTGAAGGTTGCAGGTTTGATTCCCGCCCTTTGCACATTGATCGGGGTGCCAGCCAAAGGAAGCTATTGGTGGTTAGTAGGTATAATAACACGAAAACCTTACCCATGACGTAACCAGAAAAATATGAGTCCCGATCTGGAGGTGAAAAAAAACTTTCTATGACAGAGTTGATCCTGCTCAGGTTTCATGTTGATACTTTCTTTCTCTATTTTGGTAATGTCCATCCCCTGGTCAGCTTGCCTCAAATAAATAAATATGCAGTTTCTCTAGTGCTAGATAATAAAGAGACAGAAAATAATGATATTTTTGTTTGGTTAAAACTACCATTTATTTTTTACCTCTCCATTATACTACCTTTGGGCAAAGAATGAACAAGATTCCAGAGTCAGTAGATGCTTCAGATGGTATCTTTTTTTATGCCTATGAAGAAGTGAAGATTAAGCCTGGAGTGGGACCATCTAGTACTAAAAAAAAAGATTAAGCCTGGATTACAATGAGTGGTAACTACTCAACAATACTATCTAAGTAAACCAAATCAAACTATTGCATATTATCAGCATTGATAGCATCAGTATATCTAAGCTCAAGTACTACCAAAATATTGGATCCACCTTATCAATGACCCATTGACTACTAATTAGGGACCCAACCAAGATGAGATTATAGCGAAGAAGCACCAAGGAATTAGAAAAAGTTCTTAATCCCTTTTGAAGAAATCTACAAGATTTTCTTTATTGAAACAACTTGATCTGGGGTATCAGCTGACATTCTCAAATGTGTGACGCCTCAAGCCCACAAATCTGATAAAAATAATTGTGAATAATTTTAGAAAGTCAAGAAGCTATCTATAGTAATAAAAAGACATACTAAGCTTCAAATGTTAAAATGGTCATTAGAAGAATTGTACTCATACAAATGTATATGACTCTATCCCTATAAGATTGAAGTCATTTTTAGAGGTTAAAGGTCCATAAACAACAAATAAAGATAAGCTAAACTACTGCCAGACGCTGGGTAATAGTTCCCTCCTAATGCCCACGGGCTTCCACGCTTCTCCTGAAGAAAATATAAAAATGGCGTGCATATGATTTTAATGGACTTAAAGTTAGAAAGTCTCACCAAGAAGAACAGCAATCAAGTTCCACGCATAGATTATGATCTTTCATGGCTCTCAGGATAAACTTTTTTTAGCAGTGGACTTAATTAAGGGCTATTCTCAAATGAACTTGTCCACACAAAATCAAGAAAGTGAGCACTAATTTGTTTAGAAGGACCATTCCAGTTTATTAGACTTCATCAGGGGTTGAGCAATGTGACTAGGTCTCTCTAAAGGGTGATGTATCACATTATGAAAGATCTGAAATCAATATTGTGATAGTTTATCTCTAAAACACTAAAATATTTTATAAACCTTAACTGATAATCTAAACATCCTATTTTATCATTTATCACAATTAAAATGAGAACAAGATAAAGCTTAAGCCCACAACGTATACATATTTCCAAAAGAATTGGACTTCTTAAGACTCTATTTTGCGCAAAGGGATCCTCCTCTTTATTATCTAGTTGAAGCTATATTAAAAATGCCTGAACAAAAAAGTCTTCATGACGTTAAATTGTTTATGGGGATGACAGGACACTATTGTCCATCTATTATTAATTTTGGCTAACTCAGTGAGAATATCATCCACTTATTAACTAGAAATGCAACATTTTTTGGAGAATGTTATAAAAGTTTGTCTTCAGAACCATAAAAGTCTTGATTAAAATGAAAACAATCCAAATAAAAACCTGAATGTGTGAAACTTATCATTCTATTCATGAAGAATCTAATCTTGCTATGGAAGCCATACTATTGCAGATTGAAAAGATCTGAATTAATCATCCAGTATCATATTACATAATTACCTTTAGAATGACAAACGCAATCATAATGTTACTAATAAATAGTGAGTAGCTTTATTACTCGTGATAGAAAATTAATGCCTTTTCTATATGGGAAAATTTTAAAGTAGTTATGAACCACGCTTCTCTAAAATGACTAGAAATTATGTAAGATTTAAGTAGGAGGTTAACATGATGTGCATTGAAGTTGCAAAATTATTATATGAAGGTTTTTAGTAAGCTAGAACTCGCTACATGAACGTGGATGACCTCACTTGACTGCCATTGCTTCAAAAAGACAATTGTGAGTCTGAGCGACTGCATTACTTACTAATGAGTCTGAATATTGGGAAGATAAAGATAAACCAGTTCAAAAAGTGGCAAAGCAACATCAATAAGACATCAAAGCTCTAGGTGGAATGCTTTTCAAGAAAGTTGGTGTATACTGATAACTCTACCAGAGATCTTTTAAATGGGTAAAAATAATCATGAAAGCCTACCAAACACTTGCAAATAGAGGAGCCTACAATTTACAAATTAATAAAAGATTGTTACTATATGGAAGGAATCTTATACTCTGTAGTCAAGGAGGTAGACTCCTATCTAATTTGTCAAAAAACTGTCACATTATGTCATAATAAGTATTAGATGATGACTCTCATGTAGCCTTTACATAATTAGTATTGGTGTCATAAGTCCACTAAGAGCCGTTTGGGAATAAGCTGTCACATCATGGTAGGTGTTGGGCCACAAACTTTATGGCTGATAGCACAGATAAAAATTTTAAGGCGGTTTTTTGAAGGTTACATAAGTGGGATGCCCTGTATAGGACTTAACCTCATCTATTGAAGGTTCAGAGTTCCTTGTTTTGATCTATCAATTTATGATCTAGAATCTAAATGAGGTTCAAAGGTTCCTTTGAGAAGATCTAGTAGGGACTTAACACCAGCATTAGTTTCAAAAGTCTCTTTGTTGGCTTGTAAGAAGAGAAGGACTTGACCTGTATTAAGGTTTGAAGTTTCTTATCAAAAATATAGAAAAATCCTTAAAAATGAAAGTGTAAAAATTAAGTTTGAAAATGTGAATTAAAATACTTTAAAAGGTACATGTAACTAGGGATAAATTAGAACTTTAGTGAATGATAGGCATAAACCTTGTTTAGAGGTGGTATTAAATCAAGTAAGAAAGGTATATGGTCATAGTCCATTTTTAGAGTCAAGAATTAATTAAGATTTATTATATCAATCTGGTTTGGGATCAGTACTATTGATTATCGCAATAGTCCATGATTTGGTGATTGCTCATCTTATTGCTGGTCAGATTCCACCATCTGATATTATGAGATAAAAGATAATGATTTAGAATGGTTAGCGCGATATTGATTACTGGACAAGATAATTCTTGAATAATGCCTCGTTTTAGTTCAATCATTTAATTTATTCTTAGAGACGATCCATTCTCATTTTTTATTTGTATTATTAATCAATTCTTTCTTTAAAAATTTCGTTTTAAGCAGTGAAAGTCTCTTGTTGCTTTAAGGCTCATTTCTGGACCCTATGTACCTTACGTTTAGCAACGCGTTGCATATCTTAAAAGTTACATTTTTTAATATCTATATGATAGAGCTAACATGAATTATAGTTATAAAATGGATACCCCATCTTAGAAAATGGGTTTGCTTTTAAGATCAGGTAGCTCTCAAAGCTGGATGATGTGGAGGGGATAATTGTAGTATCAGGATGGAATATGGAATAATATGATTCCTTTATATATTATATATGTATATTATATTATAAATAATGGTTTGGCATCAATTTTTAAATTCAATTAGAGAAATATGCTTTAATTAGGTTTCCAGATTTGGGATCCTCAGCAAGATGGTCTAAACTCATAGCATAACGTGAGGCCTTGGACATGGTTTAGCCATTTCAGGGTTCAAAAAGGCCCAGTAATAGCTCTCAAATAAATTAAAAGGATTTAATTAAGATATAGGTCTTGAGAGAGTGGTTAGACTGGCAGGGTAATTCCTGCTTCCATTCTAATGCAGGTTTTGTTCAACACACGTTAAAAACCTGTACTGGCTACAAAAATCTCGGTGTGGTATATTTGTTTTAAGGTTGACCTGCCTCGATTACAATTTTTTAAGATATAGGCCTTAAGAGATAAGACATGTTTATTTGAATTTTTGGGACCCTTTTATAGGATTATCGATTGTTGATATAAAGAGAGGCTGATATTTTGATATCTAATAAGTGAGATATCAGACCTAATAATAGTACTAACTATGGTAATAATATAACATGGTTGCTATCTAGCACCTTGTTGGATAAGATATGAATGATTTCATCCAAATTTGCTAGGGCATAGTCCTATGAGGGTCTAGATCACCAAAGGATTCCAGATCTTTTCGTGAATTATTACATAATGGGCTTTCAGTCTATACCGAAGACTTTGCCTTAAGGGAAGTGTCATGGCTTACCCCAGGATAAGGCTTAACCTTGAAAGGGTAAAATCCCATCAGCCCAGATGCGGATTTGCCCTAAGTAAGGATAGTACAGAAAATTCCCTTCATGTTTTGACTAAAGGTAGCAATTGTTTTGCATGGAACAGTCATCAGCATACTAAAAGCGATTTTGGTAAGGGATTTAGTATAGGCTTTATTGAAGTTAGCTTAGCCACCAAATTAATCTTGATAGTGGTTTAGACTGCGATAATTGTTGGTGGAGGAAAGTGAGAATCAGCTCATTAAGGGGTGCCAAGTGTCTGACTTTATCAAGGCGTTTCTCAAGTTTAAAAAGGCGTCCCATTCTCACAGTTTGAAAGAGGATTGTCAGGCTTTGCCCTGATGCAAAAAAGCCTTGACTTTGGGGTGCTGAATGGCTCATATACTTTTAAGATCCTCATATTTATATTCATTTGATAGTTTATTGATCAATGCTCTGTTTGGTTGAGGCCTAAAATTATCGCCATCAGATTTATTATGTCAATCAATGCTTTGTTGGGCAGATGGACCAAAAATTATTATTGGCCTCAAATTATCTAGTGTTGATTAGTCCCCAAATATAAAGTTAACAATTGTAATGAAAATACTCAGGAAAAATCGCCTCAACAACCCTGTTTAAAAAAGTTTGGCGATTCCTCCCTATTCCTGCATAGTCTTTAGTTTTCTTAGAACTATCAAAGTGCTAGGATGATAAAAATAGGGACCTTTTTTACTTACAACTTCTACTTTTTCTAGTTTGATATTAGAGAATTTTGCATGCTCAACGTAGCAGTGATTTCCTTGATGACGTTTATTCCGCCAAGTGAATTCCATTGGGGACCTATGTCTACTAGGAGGTATCACTAGAGATACCAACAACTAATAATTGTGTAGCCTTAAAATGACCTGCCTTCAAATTCTAATTAAACCCCAACTCTGGCGATCCTACCATGATACTTTTTTAAATATTCCTGGTGAAGACTAACCTTCACACAAGCAATCTCAGCGATAAAAATAAGTATAAACCAAAGGGTCCCCTCTAAAAATAAGGACATGATTGACATGGATGAGAGAAAGGCCCCTTACTTTCTGGATATGAGCTGCTCCTACTGCATGAGGTTTAACTGAGCTCAAACCTATCTGGATGTATTTTATCATGGACAGTATGAGCCACGGATACCTTAAAGCAATAAAAACTGCCATTAAGGAATTAAGATGTGAAGTTGAATGTATACATGACGTTAAATGGTCCAATAGCCAACTTGAACTTATCAAAGATTAAGCTGAAGATGCTGCTAGATGAAATGAAAAGGTTGACAATGAACTCCAAAAATTTTCAAGTGGCTGAGGAAGGGCTTGATATGATTTATGACGCTATGAAATAGGATACTTTCATTTCCATGCTGGAGCAACTCTTGAAAGAGCGCTGCTAAATCTAAATGTCTATTTAAGAAGAAACCTGGGATATGTTAGTAAAACTTGGGCTTGTTACAGCAAAAAAATCAGATGTAACCAACTCCAAAGTATAAGAAGATGTCAAGCCTAATTCTTCATCTTAGCAGGAACCACTTGTTGAGCCAAGATAATGTAGCTGAATTAAATTTTTGTCTCACCATTTTGGTTCTTGACGCTCCTCGCTGCTCTGACAGTAAATTTGGAAAAATTGAAGCATCAAACCCAAATGCCTCAGCACCCTTCTCAATCCCTGCACCAAAACTCCTCAATTTCCTAGCTATTAAATTGAAGTAACCAATCAAAAATCCTTGGCTGCACTCTCATTTACCTGCGTGACGCTTCCCAATGTTTTGCCAATGAATCAGCCAACTCAAATGCTTCAGCGCCCTCTCTGTTCCTCCACACCAATATACCTCTTTATTCAGGTGCTGAAATTGAGCCACTAAAGACCAAAAAGAAAAATCTCAAATCTTATTATGCAGTTGCACCAGAACCTCCTGACAAGCCGGATGAAGCAGATAGATCAACCAGCTACCTCGCCACTCAGTTTTTAATTCCAAGGTTTACAGCTATTCCAACAAATTATCCAAACCAAATGCTTTGGAACTAAACTATTTCCCTTAGCTGAGTTAACTAAAAATGATAACAACTCCCATGGGTTAGATGAGCCTCGTGCCCTCAAGACCAAAGAGCACTCTCCCCCATTTTATTCTATACCATGTCAGCTCCTAAAACTGCACTTAAAACTAAAACTGGTAACAGTGCCTTCACATATGATGTGTATCTCTTTACCAAGGCCCAGCACAATCAACCTAATTCGCTTGCCCTAGCTGAGTTGAAGGTTGCTGCAACTGATTCACCTCCCCCTTTAAAAACTCTGCATTTTGGGGGAGTTTCTTGGCCCAATTGAGTCAAATGCACCATATCCAATCCACACTCATTCACTAATTTGTTTAGTCCTAAACATTTATTTAAATTTGGTTTATACATCATAGGGTTACCACATAACCATAAAAAGTTAAAGCCTCCAGACCAACTAATTGAAAAGACTAAATGATCTTTAATTTGGCTAGCCTATTTACTCAAGTGATCTGCAAACTGCTAAATTTGTGACTGATTCCCAAAACTTGACCTATGGTGGCCTGCCACATAGAAATAGGTTTGGCATTGAGGATCCAAGGTGTCTTGATGATTCAAACTTAATTTACAGTGTCCCTAAACCTACTCATGGCCACTAGGTTTAGTTAAAGGCCAAGCTGCATGATTTGGACCCTAGGACTAACACAATTAAAAATTTTGGTCCCATCACCAAAAGTTGGGTGAAGCCAGTACGCTCTGGCCCAATTTGGGGGCTTCCCCATTCAATCCAGGCTATGCAACTGTCCCCCCAAAGAGAGGCTTGGAGGGGGTACTGTTGGGCTTTACCCCTGTGTGAGGGAAGCCTCAACTTCAGGGTGCCTAATGACTTATTTTTAAGCCCCTCATATTTATATCAATTAGTAGCTTATTAAGTAATGCTCTGTTAGGCTGGAGCCCTAAAATTATTGCTCCTAGATCTATTATGTTGATTGGTGATTTGTTGGGCTGAAAGGTTTAAATTACTATTAGCTTTGATCTATATTGCATTAACCAATCTTAATTATAAAGTTAGCCATTTCAATGCAAATATTTGGGAGAAATCAACTTGAAAACCCTGTTTCAATAAGCTTAGAAAATTAATCTCTATTTTCCCTAGCAATATTAAAGTGCTAAGGAGGAGTGGATAGCATAGCGGAGTGGTTACTGCTCCACTCTGGGTATGGCTTTGATCAAAACATGTTAAAAACCAGCAAACGATAAAAACTTGTGCGGTATATTTGTCCCAAGGTATTACAAGCGCTTTTCTTTCCTGTTACTATCATTTTCAGTAACATGATTCTATGCAATTTATCCGAGATTGACAATCAACCAGGAAATATGAGCAAATTTGTCCACAACAACGCCAGTTGGGCAAAAGTGGCCAGCGCAAAAGGCCTGAAGCCCTCCTAACCCCGCTGGGGAAAAATGACCCAGCAGAATGTTGACACACCCTCTCACCAAAAAGGGTGAGCACAGCGCCGCACCCAGAGTTTTGCAATTTCTGCAAAAATAGGCGCATATACCAAAAAGAACACTCCCAACCCCTGTCCTCCCTTGATCACAGCCTTGGAATTATGGTCAGCGATACTTCCCCTTGAATTGTGAGAAAAAATGGGTGAGGCCTTCTCCACGACTTTCCTGACCACTGTCTTGGTAGATTATAATAATTTGCATAGAGGATGGGTGGACGTCAAGTTCATGTCCATGAAGGAAGCGGTGGAGGCAGCAAAAGTCATATTTTCCATAAAAATTAACAATGAAGACTGCACCATATGCATGGTGCGCACACTATGGAACAAGGCAAACAACCTATTCATCATATTTGACTGACTCCTGAGAACCATGTATTATGATATCCTTGAGGATGAGCTCTGCGGGGGCCTCGAAGGTTACAGTGTAATCAAACAGTTTGAACTTAAGAAATTCCCCCTCCTGCCCCACTTGTGTACAGGGAAGGCAATAGCCATTATATAACCCAATCAGGACGTGGTAGAGGATATCACCCTCATTCCACACATGGCAGCCATTAACCTCCCAAATGGAAGCATATCTCGCCCCTTCCACATCACACTGGAACACACCCTACCTATCTGCGACTTCTGCTCAGCTATAGGCCACAAAGACCATGCGTGCCCCATCAAGTGTGGGATTGAAGCACTAGAATTTTGTGAGGACAATATGGACGAAACAAGCCCAACTTTCAGCAAAATTAAGGACTCCACTTTCGCCTTCCATTGGGGCAAAAGAGCCAATGTTGCTTTGGTTGAGCCCATTTCGTGCAAGGACTGTCATTGTGCACAGACTGCTTGCAAGCAGGCTGAAAGTTCCGCCGAGACCCAAGCTTGCACCACGATTTCCCCAGAACAGATTCAGGCGGATGCCATGGCAGCGCAGCGGAATAACCAATCAGATCCCCCGCATAAAACCCAGCAAAATAAAATGATAAATTTTTGGACACAACCAATCAAACACCTCCAACCATGCTGGAGCAAATCCACCATGCACCACTGTGGACCCTCCCAGCCAATCACATGTGATCAGCAATGATATGGTTCATGCGCACAATATGGAAGACCATTTCAGCCAATCACAATATGACAACACTCATGCACAAAACCCAATCACCCCAACACCTAGTTTCTGCCCATCAAACCCACAGGCAAGTGGTAGAAAATTTTTTGCTGATGGGGCACAAGCCAACCCACGCCAGACTCAAACTCCACGGAGTAATCCGATTCAAAAGAAACCAAACAAAACCAGTACTACGACTGCTGACCAACATGCTGGAACCAATCTGGATAATTGGCCCCAAACTCACAGTATGACCCGCGATAAGGAACTGGGTGACCTCAGTGGGTCGCCCCAGCGTTCCTGATGTGCAAACTACTGCAATCACCATAGGGATGCTCAACATTGCGGGAGCCAAGGCCCCCACATCCCAGGCCAAAAAATGGCTTTCCTGTGCAATATCCCCGCGGACATCTTGGCCATCCAAGAACCCCACTGTCCACCAGGGGAGGAGGAGTCATGGTCAACTATGCTCCTTCTGGCCAAATACTTTTGGACGTACCACTGTGGGGTGGTAATATGAATTAACTGTAATCCCCCAGTAAATATCTGAAGCACATCCTCTCACCTGGAGGGATGGCTGCTTCTAGTGGATCTCAAGTGGAACGGAGAAACTTTCGCCATGGTGTGTGTATGCCCCAAATAATCTAAACAACTGCCAAAATTTTTTCTCTGATATCCTCTCAATCCCTTACCCTAAGGCAACATTTTTCGCGGGAGATTTCAACTGCTGGCTTAACACCATAACCAACCGCTGGCCCAAGTCTAAGGCTATACCCCGCAGCCACATGGAACTACGCATACTAAAAGAAACATTGGGCCTGTGCAACACCATTCCTAAACAAGCCTCCACCCTAGCCAACATAATGAGGCCCCACTACAACAATAACCAGCTGGTCTCAAAAACCCAGATTGACCTGATGCTCACCCCTATAGACTTCCGTCACTGGGTATCAGATTTTACAACAATAATTATCTCTTTCTCTAATCACTGGATGGTCTCAATAGTGATATTATTCTCGGAAAAATACCAAAAGCTACCAACCTGGCACAGAGTTCACCCAAGCACCATCCATCTTCCAGAGCTTAAACTTTGGATCAAGATGATGCTAACAACACAGCAAGCAAGATGACCACCCAACGGGAACCCTATCACCAAGTATAAAATATTGAAGGTTTGAGCAACCAAGAAAGCCTGCCACCTGAGCTCCAGAAAAATAGCTGCAATGTCTGCGACAATCAACAATGCTATCAGAAAGCTTCAGCACTTAGAAAACAACACACCTCGCGAGGGATACAGCCCCCAATGGGGCCACCTGTGGTTCCATCTATCTACATAGGTAAACTCCCTCTTTAGAAAACACCAGCACTACACCAAAGTATGCTACAATTCAAAATACATCCTATCTGGCGAAACTCACACAGCCTAATTCTTCCGCCATTATAAACCAATTTCAACTTTGGCGACTTGCACACAGGTCCGCCGAGCAGATGACACACTTGCATCTACATCATCTGAAATATTGGCCAAATTACACCGATTTTACACTGACCTGTACATGGCGGATTTCGCATCACCTAGAGAAATTGGAAAATTTTTATCATCCGCTAATATTGACACTATAGCTGAACAACCAGACCTTGTAACCCCCATCACTAAAGATGAACTATGGGAGGTAATAAGATCAACTCCACGCAACAAGTGCCCTGGGTCTGATGGCCTACCATATGAATTTTTCAAAAATATTTTGACAATATCGCACTAATACTACTGGCAACTATAAACAAGTGCCTGGAGGACACAACCCTTCTACCTGGCGGCCAAGATGCATATGTGGTCACACTCTTCAAAAAAGGAGACCAGGCAGAATAAACAACTGGCGTCCAATCGCTCTCACCAATACTGACACCAAAATAATAACTAAGATCTTAGCTAAGCGTCTGGGTTGCATTGCCCAGACAGCCCCTCTCCCCCATCAGTTTGGCTTCATCCCAAATCGCTCAATTTGGGATAACATACACACAATTGCCAACATCTGCCAAGCTAACCTCACAGGCGCCCTTGCTTTCTTGGACCAAAAGAAATCATATGACCAAGTGCACTGGGGTTACCTAGAACAGTGTCTAAAGGCTTTCAACCTACCACCCCGTTTTATAGACTGAGCGCTCCTCCTAACGCGCTCAGCCAGGTTTGCAATCAGAGGCCCAGGTTTCCTAACCGACACCATCACCCCCAAAGGGGCCTCAAACAAGGTGACCCGCTTAGCCCCCTACTATACAATTTTATCCTTGACCCTCTCCTTCGCATTGTAAACTCAAAGCTCACTGGAATCAGGTTAAAGGGACAACTACCAACCAAAATGCTCACCTTTGCTGACGACTGCGTTGTTGGAGTCTCAGGCAATAGGGATGCCAGGGCGATTGAGCACATTATTCACCAGTATGAGTCAGTGAGTAACGCCATGGCGAACAAACAGAAAACAGAGGTAATTGTTATGGGCAAATTCAGTTCAAACTGGGCCTCACCCTCCCACCACACAAACCAACCAACCACAAATCCAACCACACGACAACGATCCAAACCAGTAAAACCACCATGTTTACCCTTTGCACACCACCTCGCCACCAACCCAGTCCATCATTTGGGCATATGGCTCGAAGCTGGTGGATATGCACTTGACACCATTGAAACCAACATTTTGGACAACATCACAAAAAGAATGACATGTATGCGGAGGAGTAAAGCTAGTTTAACCAGAAGAGTTGTGTTAGCTAACTCCCTGATCTTGTCAAAGTTATGGTTTGCTGCCCACGCGGTTCCCTTCTCCGCCAACTTTACCAATGAAGTCCACAAGCTCCTGCAGAACTGGCTGTGGTCTGGTTACCGCGCACCTGTCAGGCTGGAGATCATGTACGGCCCATGGAAGAAAGGTGGGATGGGGCTGCTCAACTTCACGGAACGAGCAACATAAATCCTCAGCTCATGGGTAGCTCTCACAACGTCACCCAACCCACCATCCCCCCACTGGGCTAAGGCAGCCCAAACCAACTTCGCAAGGGCACTACATCTGAGGTCCCCCTCCAACCCTGCAACTCTGATGAAGTACCTTGCAACACATCCAACCATCACTAGACCAAACACCAACCAATATTTAAAACGCATCCTGTACAACCTAAGACAAGGGGATTGGAGCTTCTCCTATGCACAGCAATCCGAAGACATTCACCCTCAAACTGGTTACATGCAACTCCACAGGGGACAAATGGTGACTAACGCGCCTGCCCCACTAACATCGTTTCCTCTATCCCAGATTGACTACCTAGACTACCAAGACGTCCCATAAGACTTGCGCACCCAAAAGCAGGTGTGGGACCTCGTCACCTGCCCCCTCTTATCCCCGCAAGTGTGCTCCACAGTGTGGCGCTACATGCGCCATACGTTTAGAACAGCTGACCGCACCTTCTCAATGTTCAAGACATGCACCATCTGCGGCGGACCCAACAAACTAGCACACCGCCTGGAAGAGTGCCCGCCGTCCGCGCATATCTGGGCCAACATGGTGCACTTGTTTCAACAATCACCATCAACTAAATTCCAACTATCCCGCAATATCCTGGCACTCAACATGGCCTCGCCTATCCCCCAAACGCTAAGGGCTCTAATTGTGACTATTGCAATATGGTCCATTCACACAATTACCCTCAACGCTTTCAAAGGGATCCTCCACAATTTCAACCAAGCCATCATCAGGTTCCACAGCCATTTGGCTGACCACTTCCAAGCCTGGCTGTTTGGATCACTCCAACACAAATGGAAGAAATGGATGGGCAACTGGAATCCAATCTGGTTCCTTCGTTATGACATTAAAAACCTCACAGTCTCCATAGGCAGTACACCCTACTAGCCCCTGAGCTGTCATGCCACTTAAAGTCTAGTCATCCACCACCCGTGGCTCCTAGCCACACCCAAGTGTGCCAAGTCATATCTTTTGAGTTTCATTGTTTTGCGCCCTCTTCCCTCTTATGTTTTCCATTTTCCTCTTCCCTAAATATCAGATGTGTCTGTCCCCTGGTCAGTTATCCTTGAATAAAAAAATTTTCGTCCTAAGGTCAACCAGCCTTGTTTAATTTTAAAGTGCTAAGATGATAACAATTAAAGAAAATTTTTAATTACAAAGTCCATTTTTGCCTAGTTAAATACTAAAGGTTTTTGCCTGCCCAACGTAGCAGTGATTGCTTTAACAATGCTTATTCTGTCAAGTGATTGCCCTAGAAACCTATGTCTACTAAGATATCACTGGAGCTACCAATGATTAATAAATGTATAGCCTTTGAAGGACCCACATTTAATTTTTAGCAAAAACCCCAACTGGATAAAAATTTTCCTTTTTGAAAATAAAAAAGAACTTAATTTCTTGGCTCATTGCTCATATAATATTATTGGTGAGGAGATCCTCCAAAATTCTGGCATGGCTTGAAAAGTATAGGGGCCAAAAAGGTAGGTTGAGTTTAAAATGCTTTTATGCTTAATGTCATCTTGGTAGAAAGTCCAACACAGATATTGGGATACTTGATATTATGAGAGTATAATAAAGCATCTATTAGAAAATATTATGCGCTGCTATACCAAAACAATTATAGGTAAATAAAAATGGGTAAAGTAGTAGCATATTTAGACTGCAGTGTGGAAAAAACATTTATAATTAGCTTTTTAATCTTAGTAAATTTAGAAATAAAATAGTTTGGAAGCTTTGGCCTCATTATCATGCTAGGGCTCAGGCTCAGCTGCAGTATTGAGCCATTTGAAGAGATTTGATAGATGGCGTTGTAGAAATTATGCACATGAGACTTAGTTTTGAGGGTTTGGCGAGAATCCTTGAGTAAATTTTGATTGACCAAATAAAGAAAGGGAACATCAGAACTGATGGGAGCATGAAGCAGCAGGCTGAATATGTATCATGGAAATGGCAGAAGAAGTTTAGACCAGCCTGCCAGTTAGGATGCGTGAGCACCCAAAAAGCAAGCCAGAATGCCAGGGGCATTGCTGACCATATGACTTGATATGGAGCTGGGAAATGTGATACCACGAAGTGGTGGCGTAACAACAGGGTAAGGAGTATCCCAACGGCAAACCACACTGAACCTCATTCCCAACTCAGTGGTTCCCACTGCATGTGGTGGGATTGCTGGGATAGTCTCAACGAGGTTCTTGGCTTGAGCAGCCAACTCATCAGAGGGTGATATGGAGATGAATTCTCTCTTTCCATTGTTGTACATAGGGCCATAAGATCCCCATGTATTGATATCAGAAATTAACAAAAGCTGGGTTGTAGGACCAAAAGTATTGGACTCGCTGGGCCCAATCAGCGATAGAGGGAGCCATGGTGACCAAAAGAATTGGTAATGCCCACCTGGAGTGTGGGGCGATGGACCACCAGGAAGTTGCCATCTGGGATGCAGTCAAGGTGGAAAATAAAAAAATTATTAAAATTTTTTTTGGCAAAATTTTATTGGGAAAGGAAAGTAAGAAAATCAACCAACAATTTTCTCAGTGCCATGCAACTGATTAAATAGTGGTCGATTGGGTAGTGACAGGATGGGGTCAGGACCCAACAAATTCGACCTGACTGGTCCATTGTTTGGGAATGGGGGTTTATTCTTTGGGAACCAACATCACAAAATTTCAGTGGGCCAAGTCTCTGTCAGTTTGACCTCAAACATCTGAACCAGGGCTTGACTATGTTTCTGACGATTAGCATGATGGCATTTGGCCCAATGGGTGATAGGAATCCCCCAAGGCCATCCCTTATAGGGATGGGTCCATTTGGTTGGGAATGGGTTTGGGATGGCCAACCTGCCCGCGCTCGGTCATTTAACCGTTTGTTTGGTCAAAAGCAGCACATTGGGCGCAGTACCCAAATTACTATCTGAGGGCTTCAAACTTATGTCAATAGCACCCAATATTTGTTCAACTGGTCTGGAGATTGAATTGGAACTGTCAGGCGATCTGGCTGATATCTCATCCTTCATGCTTTTACAGCCATTCAAATTTTGAGCATCAGCCAGATTGTTGACCAAATTAGATCTGACCAATTTCAAATTGATAAACTCAGCACAGATTTCGCTAATTCCCTGCAACAGTTCTGCTGAGGTAAGTGTGGGTATTGGGGGTGGGATCTGAAGCAGACGAGCTGTTACCCATTGCTCATCTACTATGTGAGTGAGGTCGCCCTGAGTGATGAGGGGTACCGCCATCCTCTTTGGTGTCTTTTTATTTGGGAATGGGAAGATGGCCCGATTGAGAGCCAAAGGACGTTCCCTGAGACTTACATTACCCTTTCCTTTTTCCAAAGGAATGGCACCCCCACCAGGAAATTGCGCCAGAGCCACATTCTTGTGTGCTTTAGGTAGCTTGATAGCCATAATCGTCACAATTTTCTGAGGGGGACAGGGAGCCTCAGGGTGGGATGCGTGGAAGGCTTCAACCAGGGCCATGCAATTTGCACAATCGCGCGCCTTGACCCAACTATTTTCATAGGCTGGGTATCCTTTCCAAGCCACGAGATATTGAACTGAACGCCGCGACTTGCGAGATGCCAAGATAGCCTCTACCTCAGCCTCTTCCTCACTATTGATGATGATTGGTTCCAGGTCCATGGGGATTACACCCTTGAAGGGTGACAATTGGGAAACATGGAAGACTGGGTGCTGCTTCCAATGCATGGGAAGCTTCAGGTGGAATGCCCCATTACCCAATACTTCCTCCACTAAGTGAGGACCCAAATGCTTACTGGAAAACTTGTGGGAAGGGGTTTGAATTCGCAAATGATGGGTATCAAGCATGATGTAAGAACCCACCATAAAATCGTGACCTGGAAGGCGCTTACAGTCCGTGAATTGCTTATAGTCATTGATGGCTTTGGTGAGGTGTTCCCATACCAAGGCTTGAGTTGAACAAATATGGGTAGCATGATCCATGGCAGCTTGAACTTCAGGTCGCAAGCATGCCCTGACTGAAAATGATGGGTTATAGCCCAACGTTGCTTCATATGGTGAAAACCCCATGGATGCATGGATCCCATTATTGTATGCAAATTGAGCGAGAGGCAAGTCACCGGACCAAGTATCCTGTGCTGCTGTGGCATAGCAACGCAGGTACTGTTAAGGACTTGATTAACCCGCTCAGTCTGACCGTCAGACTGGGGGTGATATGCCGTGGATTGACAGGGGGTTATCTTCAGGATCAATAGGAGTTCATTCCAAAAGTGTGCAGTAAACTGAGTACCCTGGTCACTAACAATTTCCTGGGGAAGACCAAACATCAAAAACACATGTTGTACAAAAAGATGGGCAGTTTCTTCTGAAGTAATTGCAGAAGTGCAAGGGATAAAAAGGGAAAATTTTGTAAAACGATCTACTACCACCATTATCGCTGAGAACCCATTAGAACAGGGGAGATCGACAATAAAATCTATGGATACCGAGGTCCACAAACCTTCCGCCTGCTGTAAAGGGTGTAGGAGGCCATTCTTACCAGAGCGATCCAACTTAGCCCTAGCGCAAGTAACACAATTGGCAATCCAAGCTGGAACCTCTTTGGTCAGTCCTGCCCAATTGAAGGTTTGCTTGATCAGATCGATGCATTTCTTGTTACTGGGGTGTCCAACTGTGGGAGGATCATGGTGTGCGCGGAATACTTTCAGGCGAAGGGGGGAACCCACACACGAGAATGGAAGTAAATGAGACCCTCTTTTAAGGAATATAGGGAGTGTTTGGGACTCGAGTGTGTCAACTGCTCAACCAACTCCACGCCCTTGGGGCAGGCCATTTGAGCGGCCAACACTTGGGCCAATGATGATTCATTGGGAGACAACGCAGCGGAGGAAACAACGGAGGGAACGAATGACAGAATATGAGTAGCAGGAATCACAGTAACGAGATCCACTTCCTCAGATTACAAGGGACAGTGAGCAGGGTTACAGCTTAAGAAGTTGGGGAGGACATTGAGCGCACCTTTGACAAATTCATATTTGAAGTTGAAACTGCACAGGTCCTGATAGGTTCGGGCCTGCCAGTGCGCCAATTTTTGAGGTTTGCAGAAATACAAGAGAGTCAGGTGATCCATGCAAACTGTTAGCTCATGACAAGCACCCTGCAACAGGTATCGCCAATGAGTTAAAGCCCATGCAACAGCCGCCAGTTCCTTGTCATAAATGGCTCAAGACTGCTCCATAGTAGTGAATTTTTAGGAAAAATAAGTGAATGTATGTTCAAGACCATCATGGTCCTGAAGCAGCACCGCACCCACCGCTACTGACAAAGCATCACATGTGACGATATATGGTTTGGTGGTATCAGCATGTTTCAAAATGGGAGGAGACACAAACACCTCTTTGATTTGAAAGCCTGCTGGCATTCAAGGGTCAAACAAAATGGCACAATTTTCCCAGTGAGAGGATGGAGCGGAGTGGCCAATTGAGAAATTGTGGGGGAAAATTTTTTCAAAAAAATGATAGTTCCCAAGAAACTCCGAAGTTGCTTCTGTGTAGTCAGAGTTGGCCATTCTCAAGTTTGCATCTAATTTGTTGGGAGAGATAGTGACACCTTCTTTGAGAACTAAGTTTCTGAAAAATGTAATCTCTTCCCTTATAAAACTCGCACTTGGAAGCTTTGAGGAACAACCCTGCTTTATGCAGAGCGGACACCACCGCTTCCAAGTCAATAGCATGTTTTTTGGGGGTTGGGAAATGGACAGGGATATCATCAATGTATGCAATAGCACAAGAGAACCGGAGATCCCCTAATGTGTTGTCAATCATTCGTTGAAATGTAGCAGGAGCATTTTTCAACCTAAAGGGCATTATGCGAAATTGAAAAATGCCTCGCCTCATCCATATTGCGGTCAACCATTCCTGGCCTTCCATCACCCAAATTTGATTGAAAGCGTTCACCAGATCCAGTTTTGAAAAAACACGGGATTTGTCAATCGCCTGACTGATTGTCTGCTCTAAAGGCAATGAGTAGAGATCTGTAACTGATATTTTTTTAGGTGACTTTAATCTATGCAAGGACGGAGTGATCCATCCAATTTTCTTGCAAATAAAATAGGGTAGGCGAGGGAGAGAGGTTTCTTTGAACAACCAGCCTTTTTTTAACATATCGTCCAACCAGGTATTGAGTGCGACCTCTTCCTCCGCTGTATGAGGATACAACGGGCAGTTGATGTTCACCAATTCCACAATTTGTTCGAAATCCTTAATCATACCTGGAATGTTTTGGCAGATGGTCTGCTTTTTCCATGTCAAAGATTCACCGGTATTGCATTAAGATTTCAGAGAAATTGGCTGGAATGCCCGTGGAAGTAACTAAGGTAGTGATAGAGCTGGTTCCTTGTATTTTTTTGAGGGTGTTGATCAAAGGGAACTCTCCTTCTAAATCATCATTGGTAAATGACAATGTATTTGACTCTAAATGAATCTTCACATGTTGTTGACGCCACCATCCCACACCCAAGATCACCGGGAATACCAGGTTTGGCATGGCCAAAAAACAATCACAGAAGTTATATTGGTGGATTGAGAAGTGTAACGGCCAGAAAACAACATATGAAGACTGGTAAGCAGATGAGGCCACCATTACTGAGGCTCCCACATCCATTTCCAATTTTAATTGCTGTGCCAACTTGACACTCATGAAGTTCCCCGCTGCTCCAGTATCCACCAGAGCTTCAAAGGAGACATGATGCGGACTGATACTGATTCTAATAGGGACAAGGAAATAAGCGGAATTCTGTTTATTTGGAGATTTGACTGACTAATGGACGACTGAAGAGATAACGGGTATGTCAGACCCAGGGTCAGGGTTTTTAGCTGGGGCGAAAATTGGGAGTACAAGTGTGGGGGAAATCATTTCCTCCATCTGGGCTTGAACAGAAAAGTTAATAGTTGACTCCAGAAATGGCAATTTGGACTCAGGGGTTATGGCAGGGTTGGGACCCACTTCAACTTTTACTCTGGCGTCAGGCGCATCGTCTATGTCTTTGTTAGGAAATCCTATAATAAAGTTCCCTTTCTGATGCGGGGAAACATGGCGAGGTAACGCTTTGATAGTAGTTGCAGTGGCACATATCTGATCTACTGATTCCCAGATGGTAGACCAGGCCACGTGGTGAGTGGAAACCAAAAACAAACTTGCTCTAAAGACTTACTGAAGCATATCAGTAGATAGGTCTGACGCGGAAGCCAGCTCATGAAAGGTGGAAATCAGAGAAGCCAAACTAGGGGCTTCGGCCATGGTTAGGAGTAGTCTGAGTAAGTGGTCTGATTGGGACACATGGGGCTTTAAGGCAATCAAAACAGCAGCCAGCAGGTGTATGGGGTCTTCTTTTTGTGAGGAAGAATGTAAAAGACTTCTCACCCAACGGCGGGCATCTCCATCCATGGCATCCAACAACGTGAGTCTTTGTCAGGCATGAGATATCGCCAAAGCATTACTGAGTGCAATTGACATCCTCATTTGTACTTCAGCGAGGGCGTCGAGAACCTGATTGGAGATCTCTTGGATGGATACTTGATCCTCTTCCTGGGCCAGAGGAAGTACGAGAAGATGCAGTCAGCACATCTTGGGTGGCTTGAAGAAAGTTTCCAAAAATAGAGTGGATGCTTCTACCAAAGTTGGAAAGTGACCAAATGAACAACAAAAAACACACAACTGATTGTATGTTCATATGGTAGATGGTGACCACTGCAGCGCCCAATTTGAAAAACCAAGGCGGAAGTAGCTGGAAGCAATGGTTGGTTAATTATGTCATGGAAACAGAAGAAGAAGTTTAGACCGGCCTGCCAGTCAGGATGCGTGGACACCCAAAAAGCAAGCCAGAATGCCAGGGGCATTGCCAACCATATGTCTTGATATGGAGCCGGGAAATGTGATACCACAAAGTGGTGGCATAACAACAGGGTAAGGAGTATCCCAACGGCAAACCATACTGAACTCATTCCCAACTCAGTGGTTCCCACTGCATGTGGTGGGATTGCTGGGATAGGCTCACGAGGTTCTTGGCTTAAGCGGCCAACTCATTGGAGGCAATATGGAGATGGATTCTCTCTTTCCATTGTTGTACGTAGGGCCATAAGATCCCTGTATTGATATCAGAAATTAACAAAAGTGGGGTTGTAGGACCAAAAGTATTGGACTCACTGGGCCCAATCAGTGATAGAGGGAGCCATGGTGAACAAAAGAATTGGTAATGCTCACCCAGAGTGCGGGGTGATGGACTACCAGAAAATTGCCATCTGGGATGTGGTCAAGACAGAAAATAAAAAAAACTTTATTAAAATTTATTTTTGGCAAAATTTTATTGAGAAAGGAAAGTAAAAAAATTGACCAACAACTTTTTCAGTGTCATGCAACTGATTACATAGTGGTCGATTGAGTAGTGACAGGATGGGTCAGGACCCAACAAATTTGACCTGACCGGCACATTGTTTGGGAATGGGGGGTTTATTCTTTGGGAACTGACATCGCAAAATTTGGTGGCAGGCTGAGTCTCTGTTGGCTCAACCTCAAACATCAGAACCAGGGCTTGACTATGTTTCTGATGATTAGCATGATGGCGTTTAGCCCAATGGGTGACAGGAATCTCCCTAAGGCCATCTTTTATGGGGATGGGTCCATTTGGTTGGGAACATGTTTGGGACAGCTAACCCACCCACGCTTGGTCATTTAACTGTTTGTTCGGTCAAAAGCAGCACATCAGGCGCAGTACCTGAATTACTATCTGAGGGCTTCAAACTTATGTTGATAGCACCCATTATTTGTTCAACTGGTCTGGAGATTGAATTAGAACTGTCAGACAATCCGGCTGATATCTCATCCTTTGTGCTTCTACAGCCATTCAAATTTTGCGCATCAGCCAGATTGCTGACCAAATTAGATCCAACCAATTTAAAATTGATAAACTCAGCACAGATTTCGCTAATTCCCCATAACAGTTATGCCAAGGTAAGTGTGGGTATTGGAGGCGGGATCTGAAGCGGAATAGCTGTTACTCATTGCTCATCTACTACGTGAGTGAGGTCACCCTGAGTGATGAGGGGTACCGCCATCCTCTTTGGTGTCTTTTTATTTGGGAACAGGAAGATGGCCCGATTGAGAGCCAAGGGCGTTCCCTGAGACTTACAATATGCCTTATAACTTAATAGGTTTGCATCCAATATTAGAGAATTTTACTGGCAGTCATCATCCTAAAATCTAGAGAATTTTGGAAGTGTTAAAAACGGCGCAAGCTGGAGGGTTGAGGTTAATCATTACACGCCATATAAATCATAATGGCATTTTAATTTTTATAATTTCAGATTGGAGTAATCAAAGTATGCTATTCATAATCAAGGTGGCTGCGGCATAAATGGGGTGGTATAAATAATTATACTGCTTATTGACAATGTCTAGATTACATCTTCTGTTGGCCTTAGTACTGGTATTTTTGCTTTTCACAAATTTGGGATATTGATGATAATCAAGTGTACCAAAATTTGATCCCAATGTGATTTTAGTGATAGTTTCACATATTTAGTAAAAGTGAGGATTAGCCCAAGAGGGCATTTCTCCAAGAATCTTTAATTGTGTTGTGCCAAAAAAGGATTATTAGTTAAAATTAGTAAACATAATTGGTGCCTTAGCGTTGGCCTAAGAATCCATAAAAGAAGGGGAAGAGGGATCAGGGGTATTTTCATCTGTCGTTGGTTTCTTCATGTGGCTTGCAAAGATGGACAAAAAAGGGTTAGAGAGTCAGCAGCGTGGGGAAGAAAGTGAAAGAGGTGAAGGTTCTCCTCATCAATGAGACCAGAGGTGTGCATCACCTCACATATTGGGAAAGCTGGTGTTCAGCAAAGCTGATGATCAGGCACACACATGAATGATTTGATGCATTAGCAGGTTTGGGGGTAGTTGGGATCATAAAGCGAGGATCTCATTGTATCAATGCACATGTGGCCAGCTGCAAATGCGAGTTCTTTAATAATATTTCGCTTTATCAGGGAAATCTCTAGGGGGTTTGGGATGGGAAACCCTCACAAAGTGGCTTAATAGCCATATGGAGGGCTCAGCAGTGGAGGGAGTTGTTGGGGCAGCAGCTGCTTTGACAGCCTTCTGATGAAAGTTTTTAAATTGGAAATCTGTTAAAAGAGCAAAAAAATAATGTCAGGGAGTCAAATTAGAGGGTTGAGGTGAAAAAATTCAACCACTTAGAGTTTGGTAAAATTCTAAAGCTCAGTTATCATTGTCAATCCATCTGAGAGCCCCAAAAAGTTGCAGTACAGAAAGAGAAGGGCCAGCAACAGGAGTTGGTTGGGTGGCAGATGCTAATTGACTGCGCACAGTGGACCATGGTAGATCCACAGGTGCATGGGTTGCCATTTTCTCAGGAATGGTTCTAGAATTCAAAACTTGGTTAGCACAGAGCGGTTGGGAGCAGCACCCTCGGCAGATGAGGTGGGAGAATCGATCCCAATTTGAAATTTAGTTAAAACAGTAATGGGGTTGATGACATAGGGAGGAGCGGCAGAAGCAGCTTTTGTGGAAACCGTTGGGTACTTGCACTTTATATAGTCAAGTTTGATGCTTAAGGGACAGATGGCGTGGTCATTTACAATGTGTGCCCAGAATGGATGATCTGGGGTAGATCTGATCATGGTGCAGGGGGTATCACAAGGTGGGTGTCCTGACAGAAGGGGATGATCATCACAAACATGCGGTTCCAATGAGAAAATGGCGCCATTGAAAACCACAAACTTCAGCTAGATGTCAGCGCCGCAGGTAGTCAAGCCCTCTATGGATTCATGGTGGAGGCGTTTGGGGGAGTAGTGGGATGGTAAGACAGCAAACTGGACCACCAATTTGGCCTCATCTGGAAAGCATGTTCAGATAGTTTAATTAGATTATTTTTATATTAAAGGCAACTGTGCTGCCACCATGGCGTGGGCATACAAGAGAATATGAGGTCAAAGATCCCTTGAAGTGGCAAAAATCTATGAATCCGGCGGGTTTATGGACTGCTAAAGCCATATCAATATGGCTGCTCTCACATAGGGGAAGAGGTTCCTATACTTGACCTGAAGGCTGAAACGCAGATTGATATGAGGGAGCACCAGGGGGCTTTTAAGCACGGCATGGGAGCGTGTGGGATGAACTAGGTCCTGAATTAGGATGTAGTGACCGTAAGTATTCATGAGCTTGCTGGGCCAGACCAAGCGTGTTTTAGAAGCATCCAATAACATCAGGAGGCGGCGCACCGCTGCCCCACATGAGGCAGCAGGCGTTGATCTAGTCAACGTGGCTTAGAGCAGCGTATGTGGAAAAGTGGGCCAAGTATAATTTTATATTTTATTGGATTCAATTGAATAAGTGATAAGCATAAGAGAGAATCTTTAGTGGTAGTTTCACTCAGAACTTATATATAAAAAGTTCTGAGGTTTTGTCCTCAGTTTGGTTAGCTTAGAGGTTTGAATCAGGTAGTTTGTCTTTTAATTTATTCTGTGGTAGAAATCATTGGTAAAAATAATCAGTTAGATAGTAAGAGTTTTGTTTTATTGACTTAAATTTTTAGTCCGTTATATCCATAGTATACACAGGTGCTTTTACTCAATGGTTAGGCTTTGTTGAATAACCACCAATTCAGCCTGAATCTCTTTTGTAACATGGAAATATAGTGTGGCTAATTGTAAACTTATTTTAATTATTTTTGTTTGGTTGGATTGAAAATTTTTTTCTTTATCATTTTCAGATAGACCTAAAAAGTTAGTAAAAACTTTACTTATTATATGCTGTGGATCAAAGAATTGGCAGGGGAATATGTTGCTTAAGAGACATTTGCTCACTGTGCCCATGTAATTTATTGTGATCTTGGCGTAATTTGGTGAATGAGCGTTAGTTGTAGTGTTAGCCTTTGACTTGGATGGCCCACATAAATTTTTTCATATAGAGAACTTCATCAAGGGTAATTAATTTTTTTACACTGATTAACTCTCTGGAAGTACAAGGCAAATTAATTAGAAAATTCCAGGTTTCATCAGACAAAAGGTAAAGCTAGTAGCGCATCTGCTAAAGCTACTCCAGTGTCTAATAAAATTCTAATAATCTGGCCTATGGCAACATATGCATTGTTATACCTTTTCCTGCGTCGCTTAATAAGTTCAATTCACAATGTAATCTTCTTATGTAGTTATAAAAGCAGCTTTGCCTGCATAGTTGGAGATCATCTAAAGCTTCTGTTTATTGATGAACAAAATGTATGTTGACTCCACTTCACAAATTTCCTCTTCTATTGGGACTTTCATCATCTCAACAAAGACCATAACACAAGTTTTCCATAGTCTTCTCAATTATTAGGTGGGTTTAAGCTTATCCTAAACAGAAAATTGATTAATATCACCTTTATGTCTTCAAGCGACGTGTGGTGGAACAGCAAAATTCATTATTTTGCATCTTATTGCTTTTCTTATTCTAGGACTTAAAGGGCGTGAGGTGTGGCTTAGAAAGGGAACAAGAAGGGAGCAGCATTTTTTTAGGCCACAAGATTTGAGGCTGATAGCGTGGATATTCACTTGAAGGTATTACTTTTAGCTTGCTAATTGACAATTTGTAAAGTTCTACTCTAATTACTTAAGGATTATAGGCCCTTGTGGCATATATATTGAGTTAACGACTTTAACTTAACATGAGGTTCAAAGGTTTCTTTAAGGTAATTGAGTGGGAACGTAACCTTAAAATAGGTTCAGATGTCCCTTTGTTTTGTATTTTTAGAAAAAATTAACCTATATAAGAGGTTCAGAGGCCTTTAAATTGAAAATAAAAAATTCCTTAAGTGCAAAGATGTAAAAGTTAAGTTTATTCAAATTATGTATAAGAACTATATAGTATACCTCTTGAGACAATTTGTGCTTCAGCATTAACTGTAAATATCACAGGTAAGTTTTGCACTTAGTAAAGATAATCTGTATGATGACCAATGCCTAGGAAAAAAGAGTAAATCAGAAGAGCCTCAATAAGGTTATTTAAAATAATAATAATGCATACCATAGTATCTAGTACTGAAAGTGGCGTAAGGGCTTGATGGTGGTATTCCTAATAGTCATGTTGGCTTTAGCAACAGCTTTCAGAAACCCTAAAAAGTCCTTTTTCAAATCCTACTCACTTATTTATGAAACTATAAAAATCCAGGATTCCTATTAATATCAGATATTTGTTAATAAAACTTCTCTTAGAAATATTGGGCGTTTGAATAAAAGTTCTGGAAAGACAGAAAATCATTAAGTTGAATAAGAAAAGTTTCTATGCCAATGCAGGAAAGGCTGAGTACACTAAGATCATATTTAAGATTCATTTTCAGTGGAATTACATTCAGAGAGTGATAATAAATACAGAAATTGATCCAATAACAGCAGCCAGAGGTGAGATAGATTGAAATAAATTTATGAATCTGGATCTAACGCAGACAGAGTGGTGAGATATTGATTGTAGCATTAAATAATACCTATAATTGGCAAAGGTGTCTAATTAACATAGTTTACTACAACAGATTGAGACACATAAGATCAACCTTGGCAGAAAGGCAACACTTATTAAAGCCTACATCTAAAAAAGCATCTTAATATAATAATAGAGTAAATAATTAATTTTTTATATGGTTGAACAGACCAAATTACAGCATTTTTCTAATTGACCAAACATTAGAGAACAAAAATAAGTGGGGGATAATCAATTATTGTGATGAGTTGGCCTTCAGGCCAGTGCAAGGAGGATATCGCCTAAGGAACCTGGAATGCATTTTAATATAACTGTTTGTGGAGTGTTTAAAGATATACATATTGGTAGCTGTTTTCTCCATTATTTTTAAAATGCTTTTTCCAATTAATTCATGGTTCATGGTTCTGTGAAATATATGATGGTCATTATAAAGTAACTTTCTGAGTAATTTATGTGGTTAAAAATAGTAAAACCTAATTGCCTGCTGTAGTTTCAAACTGATGTTATTAGATTCCCCACTGGATGCCCCAGTGTGGGGCAGTGGCAAAACCCCCCTGCCATTTTCCGTCTGACAGGAAAACGCGCTCAGACTGGCTTGCCCAGTAATACCAAGCCCCTGGGATGATTTGTTACTCCCAAGGATCAAGACGCCCACCTCACTCAAACCCAAGCAGTGCCCCACTGCCCCCTGGTGCTCCCCCAGAGCAACATGCATTTCGGCCTTAGGGTCAAATATGGGAAACATTTCCCCTACAATAACCAATCCATTATTGAAATGGCTCAGGTGGTGATGCGTCCCACCTGCTTTATTGACTTCTGCCCTTATAAGGGGTATTTTGATCTCAGCTTCATCTGTGAAGCTGATGCTGCCACTGTGGCAATGGTTCCCCTTGTAATCCAGGATACTCCTCTCCCAACAATTTGGACCTGGATCCCAGCGGACACCACTTTGGTGGTTCAGTTCACTGGTTTGCTCACCCACTTTCCCCCTGAGGTGCTCCACCAGGAGCTGATGGAAGATTTGGCAGCCTATGGCTCCAACCCCATCTTGCAATTTGTGGTCCCAAATGGGGCCACACGCCTCGCTGGGCCTCAGGAATATGCTATGATCAGCCCTAAAACAAATAAAATTGCCCTGTCAATTCCCCCTTTTGCCACTATTCTCTTTGCCCCCGACCATCCATTCTGGGCCCATTTTGAGGGCGGATGTACGATTTGTCCATCCTGTTTTAAGTTGGACCACTCAAAACACAGTTGCCTATCCCTAGCCACCTCCAATGGCGCTGATTTTTCATCTGACAGCCACCAATCTGTCGCCCACCCTGCACCAGTTCTGGCATGGGGTACAATCCTACCTCCCCCTCCCCCAAAGCCTATTGCTGAAGCTGCACCTGCAGCCACCAATCAGCCTTCACCTCGCCTCAGTGCCACACATGATTTTTCCAATCAAGCGCAGTATTGGACCCCAGTTTGATCCCATGCTTCCTCCAACAAATCAACTAAAACTCAACTATACGCTGATTCCCCAATTTCAATTCAACCAGAACCATGGAAGTTTTTGGATAAAATAAACAAATCAGGTATATCATTGAAGAAACATCGCTGCAAGTTGACCAGTTCTGTAATGCAAAATGGGATGCATAATTCCCCCTCATTTATATGCCCCACAGCCAAATGGCAAATCATTCTACAGCAAAAACCAGCTTACAGTAGAAGCAGCCACCACACCAGATTGCCATCCCCTCTGCAAAGCCGCCGCCAAATCAGTGGCGCTCACAGGAGGAATTCCACCTCTTGTTATCCCCAAAAATCTTACTCCAAAAAGCAAGGTTAATGTGAAACAATTACACAAAAATGTCACTGATGCTATCCAGAACGTGGTAACTGTAGCACAGAATCTGAAAGCTAAAATTACCCCAATTAATATTGCCACGCTTGTTAAACTACCAGATACCCGCATTAAATCCAAAAAAGCTTTAGCCAAATATACTACTGTCATTTTTATGGTTGGCAATTAGTTGGAAGACCAATAATCTTAGATATCAAATCAAATGCTGCCAATGCCCTGACGCCCTTGCTATCTTCCTTGACATGCACCCTACTCTGGGAAGAGGAAGCTGCTGCTGAAGATAAACCCCTAATCCCCCTCCCCTTCCACCATGAAGGGATAAGCAGTCTCTGCTGCCCACCTGGTTAGTTTCATTAGGTATATTTCACTTAATCTGTCCATTTTTGGAATTTTGTTTAAATCAATTAGTTACATTAGTTTTTAGTTTTTAGTTTTGGTAATGTCTGTCCCCTGGTCAGCTTACCTCATTTAAAAAAAATAAAATATGATGGTCGTTATAAATCATCAGATATCCCATGGCTAAGTATAAATAGTGTAACACGCTTCTTTTTATTCATGACCCTGTTGGTAGCTTTGTTTTCCACAAGAATAGGTGAACTGAGATTGAATGGTTTTTCTAATGTTAAATATATTTTCACAATTCCAATACGACTGGACAATAATTGTGGGACCGCTAGGGCAGATCTGTAAGAATCCTCCAAAAATAATATCAGTTACAATTATTTGAGTGCCTTGAGATGAGGCAATATTGGGATATAACAGATTTATTATTGGATTGCCTCTAACTAAGGCGATGTCAACATCTGACAGATACAAATTAAATCGCCTACAATTAGGGTGACAGAGCATTAAAGAATATCCAGCTGAAACAAGGAGAATCAGTGGAACTGAATAGTCAAGCGATGAGAGTGGTATCATCCAAGCCGCTGTAATATAAGCGAGATTGGCAATTAAGAGGAGGTTGTTAAGTGATTTTAGAGTAAGCAGAATAGGAAGAATACGCAGTACTAAGTATAAAAATTAAAGAGGTTGTGGGAGCAAGTGCTTCATACTTACTTATAAGTTTATTCTGTTGTTTCGCAGACAACAATCATCATATCATTGGTCCTGATTGCTCCGTGGGTCAAACCCTGAGCAAATCTGCCGGCGTATCTATTGATACCGCCAATTTTGTAACAGTGGTGCTCACTACAGGGGGCCCATTGACAGTTATAAAAATAATAAAACCCAGTTGCCTGCTATGTTGCAGTCTGGTTGCTTTGATAAGGAATCTGCACAAGACGCTGGGCCTGTTGCATATGAGGAATTGAAACTTGCATTGTAAACTGTGCTCAAAAGACAAGATGAGCTGCTCCAGGAAGCTTGCAGTGAAAAGCTGCTGCCATTTGACTTTGATGGAAATATTCATGGGTTCTTTTGATGATTTGAGTTTGCAACTGAAGGAGCCTCAGACCGGTGAAGGGCAAAACTGTTGATCTCAACCTTGGATGTCAGAAGTGCTGATCAAGTCGTTTGTTACCTTCCAGATAGTTCCGTTACTTACCAAGAAGTTAAGGAGATGGTGCTGTGGTTGTTCAGCAGAACTGAAAAGATGTTTCAGCAGAAAGCTGAGTTCATGACCATTGGGTTTCAGTGAAATGAGACCCTCACTGCATTCTCTGAGCGTTTTATGGTGGAAGCCCATGTGTTGATTGGGGCAGGGATTTTATCTGAAGTTGATGTGTGTATTGCTATGTCCTCTGCAGTAAAGCCATACCCTGAGCTTTACAACGTCATTGCCCCGTTGTTGGAGGACAATGTACCTCTTCTCAAACTTACCCAGTTTGTATGTCGCTTAGCTGTAACTTTCCTGCCACCCAACATCAAACAGATTCACAATGCCGCTGTTGCTGACCCTAATCATGTGGGTGGAATCAATCATTTGGTGCAGGTTTCACCAGGTTACATACCGCAGTCCAGCATCCATCCCATATCTGCCGATTGACAACTGACCAACTACCGCTTTGGCCCTAAATACGTTGATTGACAGCAGGTGTTCTACCAAGGTGGGTCTGGTTATGCCAATCAACTTTAAAATACTCTTCCAAGTGAGCCAACCTATATTAAGCACAGACGTAGGACCTATGGAGTAAGTTGTTTTAGTTGCAGTCGCACTGGGAACATGGGAAAATAGTGCCCTAATCATTAGATCCCTTACATACAACAGGATCAAAGTTATCAGGGAAAAGTCAGAGTGGAGTAGAGATGGGACTCTCTACTTCTGCTATCTCAAATTCATATGTCTCACCTGAAGCTACTGTATTAATTGCAGCAGAAGCCTCCCAGTATGATGATATTTCCCTCTACCAACAGCTGTTTGGGGGAGTAAATCTGCTGTCTCAAACACAAGTCAAAGAAACCATCATGTGCACATGACATAATAGTGGGGACCAACCCCAAAGATAAGGCTGGGTGCTTGGAGGCCCAAAAGGTGAAGCTACAGGGCCACCCAGACCTGAAGAACACCCTAGACCAGCGCTGAGTAAGGGCAAAATATGCTCAGGTTGGTAATAGTGGGGTGCCGAGTGCCCAGCCCTTGACATCAAGCCAGGCGTTAAAACAAACGATTAACTGAATGAATGCAGTCAGTTCAATTTGGTTAGTCAAGGAGTGAGGTTTCAAAACCCGTTCTGATTTCGAAATAATGAAAATGGGTCGAATCCAACTTTAATCAATCACTCAAGTGAAGTCAGTTTCAGCCTATTCCATAAACTTGAATGGCAGTATCGCCCTACTGGTGAGTTAGTGCTTAGGCCCTCTGCAGCATGAACCCTATTCCTCCATTCAAGCTTAAATTCATTTTCCCTGACCAACAGTCCTTGTTGGTTGACTTCCCCAATAAACCTTTTCCTGTTTACATTATTTTAAATATTTTATGATATTATGAACATTCCTGTATGTGAACCTCTTTGAGGAGGTCTCGCACTCTGTTACCCTTGCCATGTCAGTAACATGCAGCTCTCCTCTCATGCACCGTTTTTCCGTCCAGGCTCCCTCCAACCTGGGTTGCTTAGCCCCATTCAATATGTGCACCGCATTGCCATTATAGGGGTTGTTATAAAATAATTTTATGCCCGAGTTGTTATTGCTCCAACACCCTCTGCTGGGCTCTAACCACTTTAGCACTAACAGCTAGTTCCCTGGAGTTGGCCTGGTGCACCACGCACTGCCATGCTGGGAACAGGAGAGTTATAGACACTCTCCTTACATTAGTCAACCAACCCTATTTTCTTATGTGCACGAACTTTTCTGTGTAGAAATTTTCCAAAGTGGAAACAGTGTCCGTCAGCTGTGGGCTCCAGCTGTCATTAGCCACACTGCTGTTTCCTCTTTTTCCCAAAGGTTGAAGCAACTTGGCATTATTTTGGTTGCCTCCAACTAGAAAGTATCCACCCTTCATGTTTGTACCTGATGGATTTGGACACTTCGAGGTCCAAAGGTTGTGATTCCCCAACATTCCACCAAAATTTCTCAATGTCAATTTAAATAAACAAGTTTTCTTTCACCCGTGCATTCAGCTGATGTCATCAGAATCAGTGCAGATGGGCCTGAGGGGTGTTGGCCATGGATATCGTCAGGCATTCTGTCACAGTTCAAGGGACAAGGTTGTTCGCGTCTAAAGACACGTTTTATAACAAAAACCTGAGATATACCTCTGAATTAATTTTTCCCTCTCATGGTTCAGATCTTGAACCATTCCTGTGTATGGAATCACACCCATAAAATCCTCGTTTGACCTCTTCCATAATTTGCAGCACACAGTTGGAAAAGAGCTGCGCCTACTATATGAAAACGTTTATGCAACTGCAGAAGGCATGGAGGGGTATGTGGCCTCAGTAGTAAGAGTGGCCAAATATCCCTCCCCCTTTTTTGATTCACAGACCTACCCTTATGGATTGCTCAAGCCAGAAGAAAATTTAGGTGAACTGGGGGCGTTTTCTGCTTTGAATAAATACCACTCTGGATACTTCCTTTT